>JAAAKQ030351141.1:1494-26035 GCA_010016005.3 Zanna intricata
TATGAACTCTCGCCTTCGAAATTAGCTGATTTGCGATGACGAGTTAACCACTAGACTAGCCCGATGGGCTAAGTCGTTGCATCTAATAGTAAAATATCTCAAAACAAAATTTCATAGAAATCAAAAACCAGGTTTGGTAGAAATTGCTTTCCAAACATACAAACAGATGAAATGTCATAAGGTTTAATTAAAATCGGCTTCGTATCGCTGTGTTACTAACAAATGTTGTACATAATAATAGAATAAAATCAAATTTTGAGGTGCTTTGATCTTGAACGTAATGTAATAAAATTAGGTTGTAATAAGTTAAGATTTTTGTTCTGATAAATTTTTTGTTAATGCGAATCGTTATGTAATTTACATCAGTTGAATAATTTATTATTTTGTTTTTATTTATATTTATACACCTTATAAGATTTATTTTATTCTATTATATAATACAGAGTATTTCAGGTATATGAACCCATTAGAGCAAGTTTTTTTTTAATATATAAATTAGGTACAATTTTGTCTTATTAAAATGATGATGATAATCCTGCTATATGTTACACTTATGTTAATGAAGTTAACTGGTTAAAGTTGCTACTGATAAAACCAATTAATAAAAAGATTTTATATCGAATCTACGGACAATTTAGAATTTTACCGCTTAAATTATGGTTCTTTAAAATTCTATTTAAATAATAACGTTAACTAGATAATTTGCTTATGTACGTGTTACTTTCAAATAAAATTATAGGGCTGTTGCGTATATGTATAATATCCAGATGAATGAACTTCGTTGAAGGACCAAACAATTAGGTTTGGCACATATTTAATAATTTTGTTTTCATCTACAGCTACACCTACACCTACATTTTAATAAAATGTATTTGAAAAAAAATATCATAATTTACTATAATTTGATTAATATTCAATATATATATTTAAAGTGAAAGAAGCCTTCTTGTGTACTGAAGTGAAGATTCGAGTAAATCGATTCCACTTTTACCGACATTGTTGCCGCAATAAACGTCGAACTAAGTTGGCTGCTGTTGATAATCTTATAGTAATTTTCATGAGCTCGACTATCTACCCAGAATTCTTGCTGTTGGAGGGGATCTTTGTTTAGATAATTATTTACGTCTCATTGTGCTTTTTGTTTAATTTTTGTTGGAAAAGGAATTTTTGTCGGAGCATTTACTTTAGCCGATGAACTCGGTCAACAAAGTCTGGCTCCGATCTTCAGTAAAAATGCCATAATATCTTGACAGTTTCTGTGGATGGGCACCTATCTAGTCTATCCTGCATAAATTTATTTATCTCTATTGCTTGAGCAATTGTTCTATGTAAATCCTACCTTTAAGATATTGTGGACCATTCTCACTGTGGCTAAGCAATTTTACTTATATTTTTTATTTTTTTTTAATGTAGAAATTATATCAATACCTATTTCAATATATTTTAATCTTGAATTTTTTTTTCTGAAGTAAATGGATTAACTACAGTTTAAACACTTCGTTCTGAAGTTTTGTTTTAAGCAGAAATAATAACATACTCCGTAAATTATAATTTGTTAATTCATATAGAATGTTGAGATATGCTTGTTAACCAGTGAGAGAGGTTGAAGAAACAGTAAATGAAGTAAAAAATGTTAATTTATCTTAACAAAAGTTCTGTAAAAAATGGATAAAAGATATTGTATGAAGTATACATATTTTTATCCAGTTAAATTGTTTAACATCGTAATCTGCAGTTATTATTTTTGTAAATACTAGTAAGGTTATTTTTGGTGTTATAATTTTCATCTTCTTTTTTCAATTAAAAAAAGGTAAGAAAATTTTTTTTTTTCTGGTTTTGGTATTTATTTAAATTTATGTCACTACGGAATCGTACCGTTATATCTATACAAAACCCGCCTACCATTTGCAGTGCACTGTAACTCAATTGCTGCAAACGTATGATGAATATAAGTTTGATTAAGGAAAAGTTCTATATTTTCTTGCAAATGTTTTTATGTTTTTTTTTTTTTTTTTAATAATATTTTACCTACGATAAGAGTACATTTTATTTATTCTATCTATTAATAAATATATTTCTCTACAAATTATTGTTTGTTGGTTTTTGTTTGATCTATTTATATATTATTAAAACGTATGTATCAGATTATATTATTATTTGTACGCAATAAATTTATATGGAACTAAATGTAGTGGCGTGGGATTCGTTTGACGGCACTATTTGTATACTGGGGAAAGAAAATAAGAAAAAAGGAAATAAGTAAAAAAAAAATGGAATGAGGTAGAGGGGGAGGAATTGGTTTTATATCGCAGATCGCAGTTGTTGGACCGGTTTCAGTGATTACAATATTGCTATCAATCAAACTTGACTATGAATGGTAGGAAAGCTTTATATTTGGGGGAGAGAAATTGTTCGACTCAAAAATATATAATATAGCCTACTGGCAAAGAATAAGTGAGCCAGTTTTTATATTTGTAATTTACAGTTTATATTCTAGCTCCGTGAACTGAATTTAGTTGTATGAATAAAATTAAAATTAACTGGGCAGTTTTGCTCCTTTATTGCCGTTTTCTTTTGTAGTGTAATAAATGACTGGAATAATTACGCGAAATTCTTATATGGTAAAATGGAGGATGTAGTACACTTATAATATAGATAATATTACTATGTTTTTATCATTGTTTTATTATCAGAATTAATTTTAAAATTAAATAATTTCAGTAATAATTAACGCTAATACTATTTTGATTTCTGATAAAACTTTTCGACACTAATTATACAGACCTATAGCATTTAACTTTTAATCTATCGTCTCTTTATTAAATTGAAATTTACTTAACTTTTAAAACAAATAGATATCCTGTATTAGTGAATGTTGTGGCCTACTTGCCGAATAAAAGAATAACATTAAATTCTCAGTTATTTAATAAGCAAAAAATTCTATTAAATTTATAACTAGTGTTACCATCAGTATTTACTTAAAGACTGAATATCACTAGAAAGATTTGACGGAATAAGAATTCAGAATAAATGATTAATTTCTTTATGTTTAATCAACTAAATGTTTAATAAATCTGAGTTAAAAAATAACATCTTCTTATTTCCATTATTAATACTATTCTTGTTAATCTAATTTCCACTATAAATACTTTTGGCGTATCATATTTTAAAAATAACACAAACTTTATGCAAGCACTTTAAGCACAGTGAGTGGTGAAGTTGGTTTTATTTGGCTATTTGAATCTGAATACTCTTTGCACAACAGCGCGAAAGTTCTACAAGTGACTAAATTTTAATCAACATAGGGATGGTTGTTGTTTACATAAAAAAAAACTCGTGAAAAGTTGCATTAGAATACACCTTATTTACTCAATATTGAGTAATTTATTTATTAATAACTGTCCACTTGTATCAAACAGCAATCCACTTGTATAATATACTCTTTAGCCGTTGTATTGTAAATTTAATTTAATGTTATTTTTATAATATATGAAATTTTGTAAAATCCATTTAGCAAAATAAAAAAGGAGAAGTACCTGTTTATACTTAAATGTATTAAAATAATACCAGACTTTGGTAACGCTTTGTGAGGATCAAATATTTTAAAAATTTAGGCACCTTCTTCAGATTCCATTTTTTGAATTTAGTTCTAATTTATATTCAGATAAACATACATGTAATGCAGATTCAAAATTGGAATTGCATGAATTAATTTATTTACTTCATTATACAAAACTAAAATCAAGCGCTTAAAGAAAAATTGTAACAACAATTAACATTGCAAGACATTAAAATGAATGTGTCGGGCATAAACATTTTGTATCAAACTTTAGGAGCTTCTTTTTTAAAATCTATCTAAATAAAAGACAATCTTCGATTAGTATGTGCCCTAATAACTCAAAAACAACAACCGATTTCGCTGAAAATTTCAGAGTTTATTATATTTGTCCCGCGGGTGTTTACATGTTATTAGTTCCATATGTTGAACACCGCTAAAAGAGATAACTTGAATATTTAAAAACACAGACCGATATTTTCAGTCACTGTCTGACGAAGTCGATATTGGCATAGACAACGATCGATATAGACAATGACAGTCGATATGTACAATATATTTTCTTTTTTTTTTGTTTAATCTCAGGAACCACCGTTAAGGTATATCTTCGGAGGATGAGATGAATGAATTGTAGCGTGTGTGAAAAATGCCATGCCTGACCGGGATTCGAATCCGGGACTTCCGGATGAAAGGTCGAGACCCTACCACTCAGCCACGGAGGCCGGCGATATGTACAATATCTATTGATATATAAAACGACATTAAATTTAGTAAAAGAAGTTATAAGTTATTTATTTACACGTTTTTTTAATTATTTATGTAGTAGTGAGATTGGTGAGGTTTAACTCTTGAAAACATGCTGCGGGTCATAAGATGAAAGAAAGAAAATTAATAGTGAATTAATATTGTAAAATTTATTGTTTTTGTAAATTAAAACATTTAAATCAAAACTAAATAATAATAATAATATAGAAGATAAAAGTTTTATAATTTAAAAATAACAATTCGTCCAAAACTACAAAATATTGGTTGATACATACAAGTCGAGCCAAGGGCAGTAGCAAAGCATTGCGGAGTCGGCTAATTAAAATTAAACGGGGAAAGAATTATTTTTTGAATTTACGTTTGTAATGTATTATAAATGTCACATTCGTAACAGGTGCAGGGAGTCTAGTATGCAGCCACCGGGCTGCTCTATTGAGGAACGAAGTGGTTTTCTATGGCTTTCTATATTTTACTAATCCAAATTTACTGTTGCGTATCAACATGCCAAGAATACCGAAATCCAAGTTATGTTTATCCCTGAAAGTGACACCCTTCCTCTGCCACAACGACTAGTTGTATAATGAAATCATTACGTTAGGAGTAAAACTCTTCGTGATTTTATTTCTACACCTACCATTTGTGTATCATACTTATATGAAGACTGGGATTAACAGCGTAAAGCAACAAATTAATGTAACCCTTTTATCGAGAAATAATGATATATATTCTGCCTCTGAAGGGTAGGGGCGGCTCGTAGCTAAAATTAGTGGGAGTGCTGCCCCAGAAAATTTTTTGCCTGTGTTTTAAAATTGTGTCAAAGGAAAAAATACGTATAAAAAGAAAATTTATTCAGAAACTTGATAAAATCCTAATTTAGGATTTTAGATTTAAAAGTTTTCCAAAAAATAATAGAACCGAAAAAAATGAATCAAACAGAATAGCTGGAAGTAGGATAATAATCTAATACTAAACTTTATCACATTCAAGAATATGTTACGGCTTTTAACCACAACATTAGCGAATGAAAACTACCACCAGCACGCCAGAGTCGGCACTGCGGGAGCAACACTGCCGACTCTCCCTCGCAGCCTCGCGTACATCTTCCTATGTCAAACCACAGCCAAACACCACGCCGCTGGGTGGCTGAGTGGTAGCGTTTCAACCGGAGGTTCTGGGTTTGAATCCCGGTCAGGCATGGCATTTTTCACACACGCTGCAATTCATTCATCTCATCCTCTGAAGATATATCTTAACGGTGGTTCCGGAGGTTAAGAAAAACAAAAACAAAACCACGCCGCTGGAACTTTGAAGCATACAGTTCCATACAAAAATTTTTGTACCTTTTCATAAACGGGGAGATCGGCTACTGATATTACGCTTAAGGATTATATATTGTTTAAGTATAAAAAAAGAATTAAAGTAAAAAAGACTCATTATATTAAATGTTATTAAAGTGTAATTAGGGAGTGGTGCAGTTCCACAGTGCCTACACGCGAGCCGCCACTGCAGAAGGAGAAAGTTTGTAGTATGCTTGTTAAACTGGAATTGATAGTCCATCACCAAATAATGATGTTTGAAATAAGCTAGCTTTTTAAATAATTTATGACAGTTATTGGTGAGAAAAGAGGTTGAAGACTGACACAATTTTTTATTAATAAAATTTGACTTGTGTTTTATGTATCAATGTTAAAATTACTCTTTCATTTTATTTCGTGTGATATAGAGCACTACATATTTTATTGCTACAATTGTTTTTATTTTCTTTAAATAGCATTGAGGGGTTCCTTTCAATGCGATCAGTAGTTGTTAATGAATCGTCTATATGTAGAGTATGAATACCCTAGTCAATATTGTACTGATTCAGGTTCGTAAGTTAAATGGCATTCGAATGAGTGTAGTAAACTCTGTAATCTGTTACAAAATTTGGCAAAGCTTATTACTGTCATTAAATAGCCTATTGGCTGGCCTGCAGATAATATACAATTTAATGTGGGGTCTAAATTCTCTATGTTATGGCGAGTCATTATGTTTATAGCGTATGAAGTTTATTATATTGCAGAATTATTGCTTCTTCTATCAAGTTATATCATTACCTTTGGTCGTTAATAATTTACTTTGTTCGTAAATGTTTATTACAAATAATACTAGTTAATATTGTGTAATCCTATTTTGGATATTTGTGCTTGTGTGCGTGAATGTATAGAATACGGAAATACTGCTAGGTTATTTTTTTTAATACTAAATGGGTTAGCTGCAGAAATTTAAAAAAAAAAAAAAAACCGCTAAACGGTGAATATTCTGTCAACATCAGTTGACAATTAAGTAGACTGGTTTAACCAGTTAATACGACAATTTTAATGATCTAATAGCCTCTCAAATATTATCCCCTTTTTTACCTGTTAAACATAGTATTTAGTATGTATAATATTCTATAAGACTTCATTAAAATTATAAATAAAAATTATTTTTCTAGAATATAGTTGTTTAAACTGTTTTTTATTCCCAACGTAAGAACTACGTTGGCAGGTATTTTTGTCTGTCCCTGTATAATTGTTTAGTCGTTGGGATAATTTCAACGCTTTTTTTACCTAAAAATCTTTACTTTTTTGTGCAAAAGATAATTGAAATATTTTAATTTATTTATAGTTAATTGTTTCAGCCTTTTCTATTAAAACGATGGGGGTTTGGGTTATGTTTAATTTATTCAATAATTATGAATAGTTAATTAGTTATTTTAAATCATTGGTAATTTATAATTGATTCATTAAATCTCAAACAACGCAGAAAAACTAATTGCAGCATAGTACAATAAATTACTACAGAATATTAATCTAATAAAGAGCACAAACGTTATATATTATAAATGTAATTTATGTACAACAAACAATATTATTACGTGGCTTGGCTGATAAATTTTTCACACTAGCGTGCTACACTGAGACAAAAGGTACTATCGAGTTTCTATTTAGCCTTTGGAACCACTGTAAGTTATTACTTCAGAGTATGAATGAGGATGATATATATGAATGTAAATGAAGTATAGTCTTGTACAGTCTCAAGTCGACCATTTCTGAGCTGTGTGGAAATCCAATTACCAAAGAACACGGTATCCACGATCTAAAATTCAAATCTGTATAAAAGAACTGTCTTTAGTAGGATTTGATTGTTAGAACTCTCGTCTTCGAAATCAGCTGATTTGCGATGACGAGTTCACCAGTAGACCAAGCCAGTAAGTTAAACAGCAAGTCAGGAATAATGGAAGCGACAGCCGCTTCAATCCTGCATCAAATCGAGTCGATCAGTAGAAAGCGGAGGCACACAAGATCCTTTATAAAACTATAAAACCCCAAAGGAAAAAGTTACACAGGATTAGATGACCCTGGAGGCAACCGCAAACAAGCTGTCATCAGTACCATTCCGAGCAATCCAGTAGTGGTTGGGGAAAACATAATTCAACCAATTCCATACAGAGTTATTTCAGTCAGATGGTATAAACATCTTGTTGCGAAATAAAATTCTCTAAATAAATTCCATCTTGCAATTGAGGAAAGAGCAGCATATCCAAATAAGCAACTCCTTTTGCTTGCTCCTGCTTGTTAAGAACTGCCCATAAAATTTTGCCGTCGGGAATTGCATAGAAGACATTAATTTTTTGGGGGTTCCTTTCGTTGTAAGAGTTTGTAGGGGTATTCTCTACGGACATAATGTGTGTTAACTAAGGTGAAATGTTTACTCATCACTAAGCACAATACGATCAAAAAAGTTATTATCATCATGCTGCAATATTACGATCGCAAAGTAGCAGACATATACATCAACATATATAAGCAACACATTTAAACTGATTGCTTGTATATTCCACACTTCATCACCAGTATTGCTAATTCGCGGCTGGCCTTTCAAACATATTTTTTAGTACTTTGCAGGAATAACTCCCTGACAAGTTCAACATTTTTTCAGGCACCCTTAGTCGTTCCGAAACCTTTCCTTTACACAGATATCCAGTCGTTTGAAACTGATTTTGCCAGCGATGAATGTTTGTTTGCATGGAGGATCACAATTGAACTTTCTGTAGAACGCAAATTGAATTGTAATTAAAGAGTCACATTTGGAAAAGTATAAAACCACAGGAGGTTTTCTGTTCAGGAGGCGTCATACTTGATAATGGCGCAGACAAGCGGAAAGATAGAGAATCAAACTACGGCCTCAACTAAAACTATAATTTTTGCTGTATGATTTTAGCCTTAACTCAACACTATATATCTTATCCAAGAAATATAACAAATTAATATTCTGATATTTTTTTATTCAGCTGGTATTACAATTAATCATAAGATGATTAGTGATCCTTCAATTCTTTTAGAATAAAAATTCCAGCAGTTTTTATTTGCACAGAACGTAGGCATGGGTCTGTCAGATTCAATTCTTATTGCTATTTCTATTGCATATTCGTAAGATGTGAAAATTATTGTGATGCTGGAAGCTGTATTTTTTATATTTAATTGTAACATTTTTCTTTATGTACACCTTGAAAATTATAATTAATGTACAGTGGTTATTTACGTAAGATAAATTTATGATTTCAAGGTTATAAATTTTTCTATGAGTGCCAACGTAAAATTGTTTTATGTATAAAACTTTATTACCAGATGTGAATAGCTCAGTAACGGAAAAAGTAAATAAAATGGAACCCTTAGATGATGTTTTCGCAGCATATGCACATCTGTATAAATAAACTATTTTCTGATTATTTTTTGATTTTCTTAGCATTATTGGAACTTATAACAATGACATGTTTTTAAAAGTTTTTTAATTTCTATTTACCGTTGGGATTCGTGATTTTTGTTTAACTTATATTTTTTCTCATAGTTTTTATAATTAAAGTTAGAGTGAACTATTTTCAGACAAAAGAAGTAAAATTAGAAGTAGTAAAATTTTATTTAAATTACCGACTGACGAGTCCTGTTTTAATTATTGTTGTATGAACAACGCACGGAGTAATTGTGTGGTAGCCCTACTCCATTTCCTACATAAATGTGGCTTTTTATTTTTTTTCTGTTTAACCTCTGTAACCACCATAAGATATTATTTCAGAGGATCTGTATGACTGAGGATATGTCTTGTATAGTATCAGATCAACCATTCCCGAGCCGTGTAACCCAGCCACCAAGGAACTCCCTCGTTGGAGGACTACATTTGAGGCAGGCATAAAAACCGATTTCCGGGATCCGGGGCGTGGGCCGGGGTTGACTACATTGAATCTGGCCTCTTGTCCTGGAGGATAGAGGCAGGGAAAAATATCCAAACCGGTGGGATGACCTATCCTGCCAGTGGTCGGGAGGCCCATTAGAGTAGACAAGTCTCCCTCTAGGCTGTGGTATGCTTCATTGTAGGTCCGGCTCGGTGGTGAAGGGAGAAAAACCAAAGAACACCGTTATTCATGATATAATATTCAAATCCATATAACTAAGATTTGAAGCTTAGAACTCCTGATTTCGAAATCAGCTGATTTGCAATGACGAGTTCACCTTTAGACCAACCTGGTGGGTGATAAATGAAGCTTGCAGAGTGATTATAGGATTTGTTTTTTAGTTTCCATTTACAGAATTTATTTTTATTTAAATTATTTTTATGAAATATCACATTTTTTTTTTAGATGAAATCTTATTCTACGTATTTTAATGACGGAAATCGATCTCTCTTATTTGTGTATTTTCACACCTGAAGTAATGTTTATTTTAGTTTATTAAAAGAATCTACGGTGTTTTTCAAATTGTTTAAAAAGTATCTTATCTGTAAATGTGTATATGAAAATAAAAAAAAAATATTTTTAAAAGATGTGAAATTTGTGGCAAACGTTTAACTGGATATTTTCGTTAATGTTTTCTGCTATTTATGGGTACGGTAATATTAAATCATAATTATTTTGTTCTTATAAAACGTATTTTATTTAAGAAGGCTATAATTTTAATTAAGACAAGTAATTTAAAAATAAATTATCTAAATGTTAAAATAATCTTGGTTTAATCTGTAAATAAAGAGAGAGAAACTGAATAAAGATTGTAACAGCTATTTATATTTTCGTACTGTAATTGATTAGTTAATTACTTTTTAGCTTTGAAATAAGAAATTAAGCAATTTTATGAACTTGTGCTTATCAATCGGTCAATAAAAATAATATACGTAATTTGAACGTATTGGTTTGTTTTATTTTCATTACTGAACTGATACTAAATTATTATTGAGTGCCTTGCGAGAGTAGTAAAAATTATGACTTATTACAAAATGATGTCTTAGTAACAGCATTAATATCGATACAGATATATATATATATATATATATATATATATATATATAAAAATATTGTTATATGCATGTATCATATATTTCCATTAAAATAAACAAGGTATCATAAAATTACACCAATTTATACAACTTCCACAGTACAGCTTACAATTTATATAAATTACACCACTTTATAATTAGATAAAGTATATCGATGAGGTAAATTCAAAGCTGTTTTTAAAATTATTAGATTTACAAAATAATCTATTAATTTATAAATTTTTTTTTCTCTTTTGTTATGATCTGATTTTAAAAAATTACAAAAATGTTATAATTATTCATATTCTTTTGAATAACTGAAATTAATATATTTTTATCTGTTAAATAAGACTAGTAGTAATAGATTTGTTGGGTTAAACAACTTACATTTACTAGTATTATTTAAATAAAAATTACAGAATTCATGGATATAAAATAAATGTTAAAAAAAGAAATAGTTTTACATCATTAAATCAGTTTTAAAACTATCATTAAATCAGTTTTAAAACTGATTTGAAGGAGGATTCGTTAGTTTCTCTACTGCTCTTATTCATTTTATAATAAGCTTGTCTTCCATAACATCAATGTGTTGTTGTCTTATTTTCAGTTTTTAAAATAAAGAAAATGGAACTAGAAGTTTATCCAAGCTTAACATTTTTAACTTTAACGAAGCAGTCTACTTTTTTTTCATTGATCAGTCGTAGAGATTCTATAATAACATGGGGTCAATTGAAAAATAAAGTCGCTTTTTGAATTTACGATTAAATGGAATTTCCATCCAAAAAAAAATAAAACAACAAACACTCTATAATTAAAATAATTAATAAAGGTTATTTATAATTTTGAAGGATTTTTATGGTGATACTGTAACGTTATTATTTCAATACCCTCGTATAGTGTAGAAGTATATACTCGTACGTGTCCCACAAAAAGGTATACGCTTTGGATTTAGTATCACTCCCCCATTCCTCCAGTGATTTTATTAAATATTTACAGATCTTTTAACTAAGATTCTGAAAATGTTCTATGAACATTTCAACCTTTTAGAATTTATAGAAATAAAATGGTGGCTTTCAAACAAAAACATGAAATTCAGATAAACCACAAAATAGCTGGTAAAATTGATTACAAATAGATGATGTATTGTTGAACAGCTTTTCAAATTGAATAAAACAAGTTAATAATTAGTCATTACGACAACTAATTATCTAATTATTTTTAATTATTCTATCATATGTTTTAATAATTTTTACCACCTATCTGTAATTAATAAAAAATGGGGGTTTATTTGAAATTGATTTTTCGTTTGAAAGCTGCCATTTTATTTCTAGAAGGTTGAAATTTTCAAAGAACCGTTATTAGAACATTAGTTAAAAGGTTTGTAAAGTTTCAATAGAATCAGGGGGGAAGCGGGCGAGTGATACTAAGTCAAAAGAATATACTTCTTAAGATTCTGAAAATATACATATATATCTTTTTCTGTTCAGCCTCCTGATCCACTGTAAGGTATTACTTCAGAGGTTGAATGAGGATGATATATATAAATGAAGTGTAGTCGTGTACAGTCTCAGGTCCACCATTCTTGAAATGTGCAGTTAATTGAAACAACCACCAAAGAACTCCGATATTTGCTCGTACACAGTATACATATATATATATATATATATATACGAGCGCGTGAGTGCGTGCTCGCATGTAATTTTTATTTTAGTATGTAGTACAACCGAAATTACATTACAATTTGCTCATTTAATTAATTTGATTACTACGTATAAACAATATATTAAACTATAAATTAGAATTTAAAAAAAAAAAAATTTGTAGTCAGTAATTCAGTTCCGTTACGATTATTTTTTACTTTTGAATTTTTATTTTTTCTATTTCATCAATCATATCGTTCTAAGATAATTAATTACATACTATTATGTCTTTTTTTTCTATTCGTAATGTAGTATGTGAAGATGTATTTCAGGCTTTTTTTTTTGTTTTTATTAAGAGGAATTAAACATTTGTTTATTTAAAATTTTTAAAGACATTCTTTAACAAATGCTTTAGACAAAATTCTAAGGCACTTTGTTAGATGTTTTCGCTTAATAATTTCACAAATAAGTTTAAAATTTACTGTTTAGAATCATTTTACGAAAACTAAGAAAATATTTGGAACCTGAAATTTATCCACTAAAGGATTTAAAGCCATTCAATATTCAGCAAACCGGCTTTCTGATGAAGTTTGGCTTTTGAGAGAGGTAAATTTTGCGGGAAGGAGGTTTTAGGCTTTAATTTTTTAGATGAAAAAAATTCATTTTAAAGTTGCTTTCCTTACAGTACTCATCTACGAGTATTTTGACCCATAAGGGAGTTACATCTGAAGTTTGCAGAACCTGCCAGCTTCCGTTGTGCGGCTTTTCATTAGGATGTTCTTGGGTTCGAAACTCGATCTAGCGTAGGCATTTTCGCACGCTACAAATACTCGTAATTCATCTCATCCTCTGAAGCAATACCTAACGGTGATCTCGGATTTAAAAAAAAAACTTCGCAGAACCTAAAAATAGTTCAGAAAATTGTTCAGTTTTACAGAATATATTTTTTTAATGAAATAAACATCATTATATGAATCCCCGTAAGAGCATTTATAGAAGAAGGATTTCCTGATTTAAAGTAAAATAAAACTCAAAACAAACGATAACGAACATTAGTAATAACATTAAAAAATTTTATCAGTTGGTTATTAAAATATCTATTAAACAATAAAGATATGTGAATAAAATTAATAAATATTTTTTAAAGTCATCTTTCTCTTTCGGAACGTTGCACATAGCAGCGCTCGATCTAGGCTTGTGTAACTAACTATATGACGTAGACTTCATAGGATATGAAATTATTCTTCTTTCTGACCTGAATTAACTTTGAAAACTGGTAAAATAATTGTAATAAAATTATTTTTAATTTATATCCGGGAATAAGGAATATCTTTTTGAAATCTTTTACTTTCCTTGAGAAAAGCTAATTTTACGTAGTTGTGTTCTCGTAATTTGTACTTTTAAAAAGTTTTGTAACAATTAAAATTAAATCATATTGAATCTGTAAAACTTACATGTAATATTTGTTGTTGCTACTGAACTGATTCGCGGATGAAATTCTGTCGCGTGATTCTGGATGTGATTCTCTTAGATAGTTACGGTTGCTTACGCGGTGTTCTACGTAGGAGACGCGATCCCTCAAGCGACCTGGGCGATGCGAGCGATTTGGTGTCTGTCCAATGTGCACGCGACGAGCGACAAGCGATCCGATCTCATCTCGATTTAATCAGAAAATTTTAAACAGTGCACACGATGTCTACTTACCGTAAAGTCATGTATGAAAACTCGTATTACAAGTATTTATTTCTAAGTGAATCTAGAAACGCTGTCGAAGATGTGTATTTGGAGAGGCCATTATATGGAGAGTTCCATCATTTATTTAAATAACTCACAAACAACCCTAATGGTCAAGAGTTATTTCCGAAATATACAAGAATGCTACCTACTACTTTTTTTTTAGCTGATGCTATACGAAACGAATTTCAGCTCAAGGTGACAAACTTCCAACAATCCATTTCAGTCGAGGAGAGTTTTTTAGTAATTCTCAGGTAATACATTTTTTAAAATATACTTTTAGTACTTAATATAGCACTACAGTTAACTGCATTGAAAATCTAGCAATCAAATACAACAAATTTGAAATTGTTATTAAAAGTATAAACAATTAGCAATGACACCATTAAAAGTGCAATAATAATAATAATAATGACTAACTAAATATTGGTAGTATATAATTCATAACAACACGTGGTTAATATTTGCACCAAAGAAAGCTGTGAATCAAACTATAAAAATTAATGAATATTTTATAGCTGGTGTGGTGAGACATTAACTAATTATGTAATTATTTATAACGTGACAAAAGTAAAAAAGTTTATATTTTTCAGTATTAAATCTTAAATGTTTTATAGTTTAATGACAAAATCAAGAAATGGCAAATACTGCAATATTAAATTCACAAAGTTCATCTACCGATGTTTATTGTTCAACTTCTGAGAGCAAACTGTTTTGGCGGCAAGAGCGAACGGAACAAAATTTTTGATCGCGTCGCTATGTCAATCCGTCGCTCCATTCGCGCGATGGTCGCTTTAAACGCTCTGGTCGCTCACGTAGGACAGTTCCATAAAGAAACTAACATTTGTTCTTATCGCGTCGCCCGTTTCGCTTACGTAGGACGTGGCCATAGACGGACGTCACGGATGAAAAAGAAAAAACTGTTAGAAAAGAAAAAAGGGAAGGTCAGTAAACTATTTCGTTTCATTCAGGCACTTTCTATCTTTTTAAATCCTGTAAATTTCTTTGGTTATAAATGTCTTATGTATAAATAATGATTACTTTTATCTAATAAAGAATTCCTTCCTTTATCTTTTATTATAATATATGAAGAATTAGATCTAAATATATTGCAAAAAGAGGTTGAGTTATTTTTCTTCTAGAAATTAAAATAATTTTTATCCTAACCAATCGTCTTTCAGTGGGGGTATAACCGTGGGGGGCGGTTTATGGTTCAGTTGAATACTTTAAACGCAAGACTATTTCAGAGTGTACTGATTGCAAAATCATTGATTAGTGATAAGCTGTACTCGTGGTAAAGATAACCCGATCTCCGGAAAATTTTTTTGCTGGATAGATTCCGAAAAAGCTTTTGGTAACTTTTTTGGTTTTTATTTCGCAGTTCTCTGTTGAAAGTCGTTCTTTTTTATTAACCCTCTCTTTCTTATAATCTTCGTCCTTATTTCCCCGAAGATCCCTGCCGGGTACGCCACCGGGCTGGTCTAGTGGTGAACTCGTCATGGTAAATCAGCTAATTTCAAAGTTGAGAGTTCTAAGGTTCAAATCCTGCTAAAGACAGTTACTTTTATATGGATTTTAATTCTATATCGTGGATACCGGTGTTCGTTGGTGTGGTTTCAGTTAACCACACATCTCAGGAATGGTCGACCTGAGACTGTGCAAGATTATACTTCATTGACATTCATACATATCATCCTCATTCACCCTCTGAAGTAATACATGTACAGTACGGTGGTTCCGGAGGCCACTGTATTTTTTTCCAGAAAAAAAAATGAAAAAAAGCTGCTTGCTGGGACAGTGCATAGGTTTTGGGGACCTGACAAAATGATAAACATAGTTTATCATTTCAGGATATCTATGTAGTTTGATCGCCATAACCGTATTTCTACGAACCATTCTATACTATCTGTCTCCTATCCGGTGATTGTACAAAAAAAAACCCGTACAAAAAAGATGGTGGAGTTGTTTGTCACTAGTTGTTTTGTTGTCGATAATAGAACATACATGTTTGGCCTACCGAGTATCACAAGTATATTTACTGCTGAACTTTATGCAATAAGTAATGCTGTAAATAACATTAACCCTATCTATCGAAATATCCTTATTTTTAGCGACTCGTACAGTGCACTCCAAGCCCTAGGAAACCTTTATTCAAAACACCCTATCGTCATAGAAATCTATAACGCAATCGCGAGTTGAACCATCGCAACACACAAGTGAGTTTCTGCTGGATCCCAAGCCATGTGGGAATTCCAGGAAATGAATGTGCAGATTCCGCAGCTAAGGACGCATGTAGTCAACCACCTTTCACTACCCGTGTTACTACATGCGACTTTATAAACCATATAAAACTCGCACTTCGCGCAAGGTGGCAAGAAGTGTGGACGGTTACGGTTTTAAAGATTGTGTGTGCCATGGGTTTCCTCATGCAGAAAAATCCGTCGTGAGGAAGTCGTCCTCTGTCGATTGCGGATAGGTAACATAAGGTACCCATGGGTACCTTATGTCTGGAGGCCATGCACCATACTGTATTAAATGTAACTGCCGACTTACTGTGCTCATATCTTGACTGATTGCATATGTTACGCGGCCTTACGTTGCAAATTTAAATTATCTGACAATATTCTAAGAAATGAAGATACAGCGATAGATAGGGTTCTCGGATTCTTGCGACGTATAAATGTTTTAATAAAATTTAAGATATACATTTTTTTTTCTCATTTTTTTCCGTTAAGGGGCCTTTTACACCCCTTACAGATTTTTAACATTCCTTTATATCTAAGTTTTAGATGGATACTTCAATTTTAAGTGTTAGTGTTTTTTAATCTAGTTTTAGGTTTTAACATTTTAATTTTATTTTTTCTGTGATATTAGTTTTAAGTTCTCTTCATCTGTGATATTAGCTTTAGTTTTAATTATAATTTTTAATTTTAATCTAGTTTTAGTTTTTAACGTTTTGATTTTAATTTTCTGTGATATTATTTGTAAGTTCTTAAATGTCATTATTTATTAAGTTTACATTTTATTTATTTATACATACGAATTTTTTTAAAAATTTTTACGTTTAAAATAGTATTATTATTTAATCCGGCCGGTTAGAAAGCTTGGTTTAGCGTTTTTCGCCCCCCCCCAAAAAAAAGAAAAAAAAAGTTGTTTATTGTGAAGAGTTTGGCCTTTTGTTATTGCTAATATATATATTAACTATATAAAAGAAAAATAAATTCATTTCTAACCTTTATAAAGAAGGTGAAAAATTGTAACAGAATTAAATAAAATAAATACTATCAGATGCCAGGGTAGGCAATCCTTCATTGCCAGACAAATTTCCACATTAAATCCCGGTGATGTATAGTCTCTGTAAAAATGTTAAATTAATTATAATCCTTCGTTTGGTATTTAATATTTGTTGTTTTTAAGACGATACAAAAACTTTTTCTAACAAAACACAAAACTTAGCTAAATAATTTAGCTGAATAACTTTAATAAATAACTAAGCTAATAACTTATTAATATATGTATACTATTAGTTTTTAAATCCTTATAAGAACAAACAGCCGGTTGTTTACTTCGAATTTTTAAGTGAAAACATATATAACATTAAAAATATAATTTTTAAACTAATTCAGACATTTTTCATAATTCAATTGGTATTCTGACTGATGCCAAAATGTGTTAGCAGCTTAATATATCAGACAAATTTTTAATTAAAAAAAAAAATTACACAAACTAGTAAATTCAGAGTATAAAAATATAAATAATAATAATTAAAATGTCAATTATATTTTATTACTAATGTTAAAAAAGAGATATTAGTAGCGTTTATTAATTAATTTTAATTATAAAGACAGTGTAGTGATAACATATGATATCAGTGATTTCATTTGAATAATATTGATTTTAAATAAGCGATGTTTTTTAATTATAATTTTTAATTTGTTGGTTATTATAATTATTGCTTCGATGATTTTGCAGATTATATGTATATATATATATATTTTTTTTCCGCTTTATTATTTTTCTTTTAATAAATAGGTCATGTATGTATATCTTTATAAAGACAATAATTAATTATTATAATGGCCTGTAATAATAATTTATTTGAATTTGTTAAATATATGCAGTTTCATCCACGTTATGAATTCCATTATTTCATTAAGTACGTAACTTATGTACTGAAATAAATCTATTTATTTACTTATAAATTATTGCTCAGAATATTTTCCTGATAATTAACTTTAATTCTAATTAGATGCCTAATTAAAATATCATGTTTGAGCTGAATGAGTCAACAAATATATCAAATACTTGTTTAACTTGGGAAAGTTATTGTTCCAATTATATATATAGCTTAAAAACAACTTAAAAAATAACTTAGATAAATAATAATTGTCTAAAAGAATGTAGTTGTTTATTTGACGCAGGTATACATATTTCTGAGTTATTTTGTGTTGATTTAGCATCACAATTGTTACAATGTTACATTTCAATTCTGAGACAAGAATCTTCTTCATTCTGTCCGTAAGAGAAAATTCGTCTCTTACGTGAGGGCATTAACACCGTGAGACAATTTCGTATGTATTACAAAATAGCTACCTATTTGCTGAAGCTACTAAATTAACAGATATAAAATAATAAACTTCTTTATAACAATATTTGAACAAAAAAAAAAAAAAAAACAAGTAAGCTTTTTTGGCTGCTAGTTTTGTGTACTTGTAATAATCTAAGTTTGGTTGAATGGTTCATAGTTTTCGAATTTTCCTTTCTTGTGACGGCGTAAATTTCATTCCGATAACACGGATAACGATTGAAAATTAAAATAACATTGAACGAATAAGTAAGATGTGACATGACATGACATCATTTCATTTAGTCTAATATTTATCGTTTTTGCAATTTATGTGATAATGAAGTTGTGGTTGGAGGTAGTTGCCACGACTGGTCAACTTATATTATTTTGCCTATATTTACGTGCTTTATACTTTAATAATGGTTTTATTCACTAATATCAGTTCATGCTACATTTTAAATTGAATAAATTCATTTTTGTTCTTACGAAACATATGCGTGTTAAATACAATCTGTGGATGACTTGTTTTTCAAAAGTAATCAGATACGAAAAATAAATATATATAACTCGTCCTATATTACGTACAATTTAGAAATTTTCGGAATCTATTAATGCTTATTTGTTATAACGTATTAGATTTATAGATTAAACAAAATTAATCTCTTGTTCAAAATTATTGATTGTAATAAAAACATCCAATGAAAAGAAGTCAGTTAATTTTATAAATTTCTCACGTAGTAATACTTTTCCCCTATTCCAGTCTTATTATTGGTATTTACTCATTACTCTATGCATTATTCATCATTCATTGACCAATATTAAGGGAAGAAGTAAAACGAGCTATCGACGGTAACTCGTTTTGCTTACAAGACACTCGTTTTACATAAAGTAACGTAGGTATAAAGCTTACGTAAGAAAAGTATAAAGCATGTAAATATAGGCAAAATAATATAAGTTGACCGCTAATGGAAAACTAACACCCACCGCAACTTCATTATCACATAAATGAGTCTTACAAGAGACTCGTACAAGAGGCTCGTTTTAATACAAGAGACTTCTTGTAGTCATTTGATCTCATATTATTATTTTTGTGTACTTCATATATTTACACTATGGAAGCTATGGAAACGGTGATAAAATTACCTATAGCTGCCAGTACTAATGTCAGTAGTGTTGGTTATGTACTTTAAATTAAATAAGCGCCTTGGAACTGTGTTTAAAACGTGGTGTTGACATTATGTTCTATCCCCAACTTAGATCACGAAGAAAGCTAAAAAAAACAACTGAGTCTGAAGTTCAGCCAGCTATTCAGTAGTTTCCGTCTGAAAATCTTTGGCGACACTGATTCCGCACAAGTTCTACTATTAAAAGTTGTGTACAGTAGTATAGCCGAACAGTTATAGCAAGCCGCTTGCGTAGAAGAGATGTACGGCTGTAAGTAGAGGAAAAAGCGCCTTGCTAGAACGCATCTACTATACGTAGGTTTTATTACTATACGTACTATTGCTATACGTAGAAGTTATTACTATTTCTACCTGCTCTCTGAATAAAAATACTTAAGAACTTATTAATTCCTTTTTCCTTTTTTCCTTTTTCCAATCCTTTTTTTTAACAGTACTAATAGTACTACTCATTTCAGTACGATATTAACCAGGCGTTGACTATTTCATGCAGTTAAAACGAAAGTTGATTTGTAAGTGTCTTCTGCCATAACATTGAAGAATCACTTCAGTAATTTATTTAAGAATTATTTTTACTTGTTTCTTAATAATACAGTAAATAAATATTCATGAATTATTAATAAAATAATTATTATAAATAAAAAAAGTAAGTGTTTATGTTTTTGTTTTGGCCGCACATACTACTTCTGTAAATAAGCTATTGAAACTTATGTGTTGCAAATTTTTTTTTTGTATGTATTAATTGTAGGTACAACTAAGGTACCTGGCATTGTAAATTAAAAACAATTAATTCAAATCAATGTGTCAACCTTTTTTTTTTAAAGATCTTGCTGTTAAAAGTTATTTAATTTTATTATTTTTCTTCTTAAAGTTTTATTTTCTTTACTACTGATCTTTTCTTTTGATACAATTTAGCAGACGATCGACTACATTTTGTAATACGTCTATTCACGGGGTTTTCTGTTTTTTAACAAAAAAACTGGAAAATTTTATAATGAGTTTTCAGTTTTTAAACCGATCTCAAATCTTAGTCGTAAATTTATTTTATACGTATTCCTTCTGTAGAACTTCGTACTTTTTTCTTTTTAAGTTTATGTATTATTACTTTCTTACTCATATGCGTAAATTAAAAAGCTGAAGTTTGATGTTAATTTTTATAGCAGTCTTTAAAATATTATAAAAAGTAGTTTAAGAGATCGAAATCGCTATAAACTTAAATTAAATGTAGCATAGATGTTAGACAGGAAACCAACTAAACTTATTTATGCCTTGTCTTACTCTAAGAAGAACTTTTTTCGATTGATCTCTAAAGGGTAAAAGGGATGTAAACTGAGCTAAATAAAAGCCCATACTACTTCATTATTCATCATTAATTTCAATTATTCCATTACATAGAAACCTGAAATTTTGCGTAGTTATTCCTAATGAAGTTTTTAGAAAGATATAATAAGAACTACTTTGATTAAAAATTTTTGACGGGTAAAATGAACATCTCAAAACTTAAAATTTCATTCCTGCCCGTGGATAAGTAAACGGCTACTCGAAGTAAATAAATAAACGTTGAAATTTTAATAAAAACTTCTTTTTTTTTTGACTTCAAACACGGGTAACTAATGTTCACTGGTAAAAACATGGCATAAGTATATTAAATTTACGTGTAAATTTTTACTTGTATTTTTACCAATAATTTGGTTTTTGAAAGTATATTGTCTAAATATATTTTTACTTCTCATAATTACTTCACACAGATTACTTGAGATGTTGTTAGAATAATGAGATTATTAATTTCATTAGGAAATTTTACCATTTGTTTAAATTATTTGAAAAAAAGCTTTATTTCTAATTTTATTAATTTTCAAAGTATTGGAGTTACGTTTAGACATTTCAGCAATGTTACTGAGGATAATGTTCTTAATTGTGACGTGTACCATTTACAAAAACTTATCCGGAGAAGAAAAAAATTTCTATAAAATCTTAATGGATGTATACAAGTAAAAAAAAATCCATTGCATACAAATTCAACCATATTTATTGGGGTTTTTTTTTTTTTTTTTTTTTTTTTTTTTTTATGTCGCAACATAAAAGAATTTTATTGATTTTTATTTTTGAAAATAGAGAAAAATAATCAATCCCTTTTCGGTTAACTTCAAACATTATATAACTGTCTTTTGATTCGTACTGTTTGACAGTCATCCAGTATTCGCTTCTCGTGCTTGTTTGCAGTAAATTAATGAAATCACCGTCGTTGTCACAGTTTCACATTCTTGAAGGAATTCCTTGGATAGAAGCTGACGCTGCCACCCGCGTGCCATATAGCCAACATGTAAAGTATTCCTATATCTCAACATTACGCTATTGAACGTTTACTTGACTTTACCAAATATGTAATACTTGTTTTTCCATTTTTATTTTTATTTTATTTTTTTATTCATAGAAACTATCCATGAATAAAAAAAATAGTTAATCTTATAAGGCACTCGTTACATCATTAGATGCGCTATAACTCTACGTAATGATACGGCATGATATTTCATTGCCATTTTTTATTTATATCTATAAATGTAGTGTAATACAATGAAATTCTATATATTTATTTTATTATTTTAAGTAAATGTCTATAATTTAATGTTGCTGTAGATAATATTTTTATTGTTACTAGAATTAAATGCGTAATTTTGAATAACAAAAAAGAAAGTAAAATGTTTAAACGTTCCAATATTAAAGAATAAATCTGATGTGGACACCACATTACTTTCTTGTAAGAAAATCCAAAAATAATATAATAATAAATTATAATTTTCAATTATTGTTAAATAATCAGATGCTACACCAAATCTGTTACGTATACACATATGTAATAATTCCTACTAAATTACATATACAAATTTTTAAAAGCCCATAAAATTGTATTTCAATAATAACTTCTGATTTTTTGTTATTGTTATTGAATTATTATTTAGTGTTAATATATTTTTACAACAAAAAAATTTTTAAAAAAGTTAAAAAAAAGGAAAAAGGAGATGAAATCTGATTCGAACCGATACACCTTCCCTTTTAAGATCCAAATATTTCATTAATTAAAATTTGTTTAAGCTAGATAAAGGCTGATCTAGTGGTTAACGCGGCATTGTAAATCAGCGGATTTCAAAGTCTAGAATTCTAAGGTTCAAATCCTAGTAAAGGCAGTTATTTTTATACGGATTTGAATACTAGATCCTGGGTACCGGTGTTCATTGGTGGTTGGGTTTCAATTAACCACACTTCTCAACAGTGGTCGACCTGAGATTCTACACATTCATGCATATCATCCTCATTCATCCTCTGAAGTAATAATTTACGGTGGTACCGGAGACTAAACAGAAAAAAAGAGAGGCTATAACTCTGGAACCAATGAAAATGAGTATCACTTATGATACATCGTTGAAAAGGTTTCAATGAGAACTTATTACTGTTGTTAAGCTGTTATTACTGCTGTTAAGTGAAAAAATAAAAAATCCAAAAAACATGGATTTTGGGCTTTTTTTGGACACTTTTGGTTCAGTGGATTGTAATCAAGAGGGGAAATACACAGCTAGATGTTACAAACAGTCATAAATCTCAAATTTTAACATCCTATGGCTAATAATTTTTCAGTTATGAGTGATACGTACGGACGTACATAACGGTCAGACGTCACGCTGAAACTAATCAAAAAGGATTCAGGGATGTTCATAATGGATATTATCGCTAAAATCTGAAACTCGAAATATTTTGCGATCGATACTTCTTTTACTTCGTAGAAGGAAGTAAAAACAGTTAAAGTACTCCCGGTCAGTAACATGTAATTCAGAGCAAACATTGATCTCGAATAATATTCTCTTTAAAAGTCCTCTGCTATTTTATAAATAAATATTTTTATTTATTTTTTAACATAAGTACATTTTGTACACTCCACTATAGTAACGGGTAGATGTAATAAGAAGAGGTACTACTTCTTATATATAAAAAAAAATGAACTAATCTGTCATTTATCTGGTAAAATAAAAGGAGACGGTGGGAAAACGTGTCACAACACCTCTACAAGATTGTTTATTAAATAAATAACAAAAATAGATAATTTAATTTCTTGTTTTGTACTATCTGTTATAGTCTATCTTATGGCTTTCACCAGATCAAATGGGATACAAATGGTACTTGGCAGATTTGCTTTCTGTATGAGTAATGATGTTCATTATACAACCGGTCCTTATAGTGAACAGAATGAATGAAGGTAATCATGTAGAGCTGAATGTCATTCAGAAAACCTACATTTCATTAGGTTTTTCGTGCTGTTATGCAATAGTATATTCATTTAGTGAAGAAGACGATGGGAAACAACTTCATTCTTCAGTTTCCTCAATAAGACTAATTTTGTATGTTCGTAATTGTTTCGAACAGCCTTGTAATTTCTCTTATACCTCATATCACGACGCCTATAACCATTATGGTTATGCCACTTAGAAAACAAAAAAACAAAAAAAAAAAAAATGGTTACAGTCGATGTTAGTATAACCCACCGGGTTAGTCTAGTGGTGAGTAAACTCATCATCCCAAATCATTTCGAAGTCGAGAGTTCTAAGGTTCAAATAAAGGTCCTAATAAATGAGTTGATACGAATTTGAATACTAGATCGTAGATACAGGAATTCTTTGATGGTTGGGTTTCAAATAACCACACATCTCAGGAATGGTAGACCTTTCTTTGTCTGCTTAGCATCCGAAACTACCGTTAAGGTAATAATTCAGAGGATGAATGA
>JAAAKQ030351252.1:4463-26031 GCA_010016005.3 Zanna intricata
GTTGTTGCACTGGTTTATGGTTTTGATATCCGGTCACTGTTTTTGATACCTAATGTATATTCTTGATGAAACACGGCTTCTCTTCCGTCAATAAACCATCTTCTCCCATTAGTTTTCATTTACGTTGCCCTCAAATAATCCTTTATATCTTAAATCCTTTATAGTTTATGTATATAAACTATTTCAATAAAAAAAAATTATATCTTTTTTTCACTTACTCCATTATTCCATGAATAATAGTATGATAATTTTTTTTTATGACACCTATCATGTCCTATCTTGTTATTCTTAGATGCATAATCAAATAAAAACTTTATCTAAAATATTCTGATAATTTTTAATCGTTAACTTCTTGATTTTATCCAGCTGTAACATCATTCTAAAATATTAGTAAATTTATACAATTTTCTTAAAATTTTTAATTAGATTTTAGTTATCGTTTACATTAATTCTGCCAACATCCTAAGTATCCTTTTTTAAAGGTCACCAAAAAAAAAACTTTGAAATAACAAGACAAATAAATGCACATAACTGAATAAACTGGGATTATTAGGTTCTGTCTATTATACCTTATTGAGAATATCCACTTTGGTTGGCAATGAACATTGTTTTTATCCTTAGCTATGGCAGGCTAGAATCAATTCATTGTGTAATTAAATAAATTTCTTGATATTTAATAGCTGCATCTATTAAATATTAATTTGCCTATAAGACTTAAAAACCAGCTATTTATAATTTTAATTTTTCATCATTGGTCGACTAAGATAATTTTTGTTTGTAGATCCCATTAAACGCTGCCTGGTGATGCATTATCCGTCTTTGTTGTGATATTTCTAATCATATTTAAGTAAATATATTAAAAAAATAAATTAATTAAAAGAAATTAGCTTGTAGACGTATTTCAGATACCTTCATTGCTGTTTTGTAGGATCGGAAATAATTGAAACTACTCTCTTCTGAAATATTTTGAAGGTTCTTGAAATAATTGAATATTACTTTCATTAGTACTTTTACCCATCACCAAATTCCATTCACATATCAACCATTATTTAAAGTGTGAGTGGCTGTAGATCATTCATTTAGATAGTTATTTACAGTTCATGATAATTTCAATAGTTCATTAGGAAACATAGGTAGGTATTATTTATAATATTTAATATTCAACTTATGAAACTTTAAGGATGAGGTGTGTATTGTTATTTTTGGTTTCTCCGTAAGAGGAGAATTTTCAGATAAGATTGTGTTTGAATATTCTAACCGAGAAACAGATATTTATAGAGAAAATTTGTGTTATAGGGAAATGTTAAATAATTTAGTAAACATTAGAAATTAGGAATCTGCAATATTCCTAATTTCTAATGTTTAAATTAGGAAATTGCAACGTTGGGCACATTATAGATGAATCTATATTTGTTGGAATATATATTTCAGTTTTACCGTTCAGGGTGAAAATTTCATTAGAAAGAACCTCTTTGTTTAATTATAATCCTATTGACGCAGGTACCAGTTGCATATCCTGTTTATGCTTCTACATGATTCTTTCCTAATTTTCTTGCTTAAGATAATGAGATTCAGTTATGTCTGGTTACGAAGAGTCTACCTACAAGAAAGAAAGATGACAATTATTCTGGCCAGTAGATGGAAAGTGGTAGGACTGAGCTGAAAACGGGATTTTTCTTTGGGATATATCTTAGCATCTCGAAATATTAGATTTAAACCTATTTAAATCTTGTTAGTAAATTTAAAATTTAAGGCCATATAAAAAAAAAAATTGGAGAAAATTGGGTTGTTTTTTTCTGTAAAAAGAAATATTAATTTTATTTAAAAAAATTAATAATAAAAATAAGTTTGGTTTTAAAATACGTTGTCAAGTGAAAACCTTTTTCTGTCCATTTTTTTCCCCGGTTCAAAATATTACTTTAATATTTCATTAAAGTAATTTCATTCTTTATTAATACTTTTGTCTATAGCCAATCTATATCTGATAAAAATTGTTTATAATTATTTTGATGGAAACTTTAAAAAAATATTATTATTATTAATTTTATAAAATTAAAAATCTGTTTTGAGACACCACATGACTTCCTTGTACGCCTCTCTCTCTTTTTCTATTTGGTCTCTGGAATTACCGTAAGGTATTATTTCAGAAGATAATGAGGATGATATATATGAATGCGAATGAAGTGTAGTCTTGTACAATTTCCTTGTACGCCTATTAAATTATATATACACATTTTTTTTTTTTATTAATGAAAGGTACCTGAAATTTTATTTCATTAATAACTTCTGATATTTTTTATTTAAATTTTTTATTGTTATTGAATTATTTATTGTACATTTTTTTACAATCGGAGATTAATAATTATTAATAAATCAATATACTTAAATAAAAAATAAGGCGATGAAGTTGGATTCAATCCGATGTGCCTATCCTTGTTAAGATACAAATATTTCATTAATTAAAATTCTATTTGGCTATAACTCTGGAACCAATGGAAATAAGTAACACTTATGATAAATTGTTGAAAAGCTCTCAGTGAGGGTTATTATTGCAGTTAAGCAAGTCTAAAATCCAAATTTTTTTTTGAATTTTGACAACTAGATGTGACAACAGTCCTAAATGCAATACTTCAATATCCTATGGCTAATCGTTTTTTAAGTTATGCGAGATTCATACATATATACGTTCGTACGTACGTACATACGTCACGCCGAAATTAGTCAAAATGGATTCAGGGATGATCAAAATGGATATTTCCGTTGAAATCTGAAAACCTAAATATTTCGCGATTGGAATACTTTCTTTACTTCGTACAAACAAAAAAATCTTTTGTTGACTTAAAATGTCTCAATTTTTCAGATTTTATAATTTTTTCGGATGTGTATCGTCTAAAATGTAATTATAATAAGAGAAATATTAGTTTATCCACGAATAACATTTTTAAACTTCTTTAATCCAAATTAAACGAAATTTAACTTTCGGAAGTTTGGCTTAATACTTTATGGTTTGAAATCTTCTCATTACACATAATTCAGAGAATTACTGAAGTTGGTCCTTTAGGACTCCTATAACTATCGGACAGATATTTAATTCTCCAAAAAACCAACTTCTGAGTCACATTATTTAAGCTTTTAAACTAAAACTTATTCAGTTTTAAGGGGTTTTCCTACTAGATAAAAAAAATTCAGTAATCTCCTGAGAGATTGTGGAAAGGCAGGCCGATCTAAAAATTTACGACTCTTTTAAACTTTTCCAGTTGATTAAAAATCATTAAAATCGGTGAATTTGGGAATAGTTATGTACAGTAATACATAAAAAAATATGGGATCGAATTCAGAATTTCTCTCTATTTCAAAAGCGGTTAAAAGCAAAAGGACTGTATTATCTTTTATTTACAAAAAGAATATATATATATATATATATTTTTTTTTTTTTTTTTGATAGAAATTGAATTTTTTGGTAATTTTTTCTTGTAAATAAAATTAAATGACGAATGTGTTCACCAATTTTTTGTTTACATATTATTCAATAGCTGATGGGAAGAAACTGTAAATGCGTTGATGGGGATGAGGAAACATGTACAACGATGAATAGAAGAGATGTACCTATATGTATATATATTGATAGAGAGAGTAAGAGAGAACTTGCATCCCAAACAGGTGGTGGACGTAATACACACGCTTTTTCTCACTCTTTTTCAATTTGTCTTTTACGGAAAACAATTGAAGGGGACGGTTTATCTGGGATGCTGAAATTGTGGCTCCCCCAACAAACTCATTGCTTGTTTACCCTAGGAATGAAAGTACACCAGCCGCCATCCAATCTGCCTCACTGTCGCAATCCAACCTCACACTTCTACTGCTATTTATCGCTTTCCTATTTCACGTTCTCAACGAATCCCTTCCTAATCCTTCTAACACTTACACCTGAATGAGGTAGGATTTTATATATTTTTTTTTTCGAGTGTATTAATTATATATTAATCTATGTATTAATATTATTTAAAATTAAATTTTCCATTACATAAAAATTAAATTATACATAAAAAGTACGGTTTGTCTCTTTTTTTAATAATAACTCACATTCAGCATCAGATGAACTCAAAATGTCGATTTTTTTTGTTATTCTTAACAACCGAAAAAGAAATACAATTTAACGAAAACTGCGGAATGAACTACTTATTTTATTCAGAACGATAAGAAACATATACTGATTAAAATTATAGTTATCTGTTAATGTCTATTTGATCGATTTACTGCAGAAAAAAAAGCTGACAACAATATTGTTATACTTTGCTCACATAGGTTATTTATTGCTACAGAAAATGTTGTTATACAGAAAATGAAAAATAATGATACATGTACAAAGTTGTAAAAAAATTTTAAAAAATCGATATTTTAAAATTTTAATTGGTTCCCACCATCAACATTGACACAAATTTTTTTTGGGACCAGTTGCACTATTACCATACTTAAGAAGGCATAACAAAAATGCTGTTAAAAAATAGACAATAAATAATAAAATACTATATATTTTTAGATTTTTGGAAAATAAAAGAATTTGGTGGCAAAATTTTTTTAAAAAAAAGTTGAACAAGCATGCTTGTACTGAGCTTAATATAGGTTGGGGTTATGTCAGCAAAATTTTTTGCTGAAAAAAAAATTTTACCGAAAATAACATCTACCCTAATTCCTGAAGATGTTGACCCCAAAATGTTACCTACAAATTTCTCCTTTCTGGATTTATCGAATTTCTGTGTAACGAATTTCTGTGTTGCCACAGAAATTCGTATGTTAGGAATTTCTGTGTAACGAATTTATGTGTTGCCAAAGAAATTCGTATTTTTTAATCAAAATCGCTTTATCCAAAAGTTATTAAATTTCAAACATGCCAACACTCGTACGTACATACGAACATTATCCACACTTTTTATTTGTTTTTTTAGGGGGGGGGGGGTCCGTGCGTTATAAAATGTCGAGAATGCAAAAACCTCACATCCAATTTTTTTACTGATTTCCATACTTCGGAGTGTTGAACCATTTCAACACACAAGTGAGTTTTTGCGGATCCTAGCCACGTGGGAATCCGGATAATAAACGTGTGGATTCCGCTGCAAAAGAAGCATGTATTCAACCGTCTTTGACCACTCGTGTTACAAGTGCCAACCCTATTAGTTATATAATACTCACTCCTCGAGTAAAATGACACGGGATCGATACAATAGATAATAAATTCAAATACATGAAGACTACTGTGCTGTCATGTAATTCTTCATGTAGAAAAATGAGATTGTGATTAGGAGATATCAGAGCTACACATGAGTATCTGATAATCATCAGAAAACGCACCATTATGTGTGTACGATGTGATTACTGTTTGACTGTGTGCCATATCCTTGTGGATTGCTTTGTTATGTGGTCTTACGTTGGAAATTTAAATTTCTGAGATACATTCGGGAATTTACCTAGGAAGCTTTTCTAGAAAATGATAAGAAAGTTTTAGATCACGTATTGTTTTCCTATGGAGTATCAATATATTACATGAAATTTAATATTATCCATGTACAATCACGGTCAATTTTTAAATCAATCCTTGTTTATGTTTTATATATTTTATACTAAAGCTCTATATTATTTTAATTGTTATAGTTTAAATCTTACATTTATAATTCTTTTTTATCCGAGAAGGGGTCCTTTACTGTACTCACAGACTTCGTTTATTTAAATTATTATTTATTTAAATTTTATATTTCTTTATATTTGCGTTCCTTTTTAAATAAATGTATCTTATTTTTAAGATTACGGAAAATGATAACATGAAAGCGTTTTTCGACCTCGCAAAAAAAAAACTATACTTCCGCTCTTGTAACCTAACTCTTATAATTTTATACTGGGAATATTTTTTAAAACAAATTTGGGATAAATTTTAATATATTAAAATTTCTCGCAAATTTTTTTTTTTTATTTTTAATTTTTTTTTTTTAATCTTGAACCTTTTATTCAATTCTCCCATCAGAGGTAATAGATATTTTTGCTATGATTTACTTTTCATGAAAAATATTTCAATAAATATTTAAAAGAACAAACATTAAATAAAAAAAAAAATTAAAACAACTTTTACTAGAAGTATTTTTAATAAAAAAACAAAAGAAAAAAATAGAACTGGGAATTTGTCGTATTAACTTATTTTACTGGATGTTATTTTTAAAACGCAACTCAAGAAAATTGTTTTTAGAAAATGAATACAGTAATTCTGTATTTTTTATTAAGAAGAAATGGTGTTGAACACGGAAGAAAGGATTTTTATTGTGAAAAATTATTTAACTAAAGCTTTTGTTTTGTGTCAAGAAGTTTTTCAGTAGTTAATGATGAAACATTGGAATATTTTAGGGTAAGCTTTGTAAACTCACCAAACAAATAATTACGAAAACTTGCCAAACAGAAGGAAATATTTCTGAACAATACCTCTAAAACTACCCGGTTACTTAATTTAAAGCCATACCGAATTCCTGTATCAAATGAATTACCTTCAGTGGATTACGCTGCTAAGCTTCACTACTGTCAACGGTTTAATCACTTTGTTCGGGAGAGCATTAAAATATTGGATAATGAAATTGTTACATTTGATGATTGGTTTTATTTGATTAGATATGTTAATAGTCGGAATGATTTCTACTGGATTTCCAACAATCCTCACATCATCCATTTCCGACGTCTACAGAAAATTGATGTGGGATGTACAATTTTCAGTATTGGCCTCTTATTCTTTGAAAGCATTCTTAATACAGACCTCTTGCAAGAAATTGTGAGGAAATTTTTTCAAATCTGGAATTAAATTAGATTGATTCCTGGTTTCAACAAGATGGGGGCTACATGTCACACGGTAAGTGTAACAACGGACCTTTTAAGAAATTTCTTTGGTGAAAGAGTAATATGCTTATGATCAGCTCGATCTTTCTCTTGCATATCTTTTTCTTTTGGGGATATCTAAAAGGTTGCATATTAAAAAACAATTTACACCACCACTGAAGAAATAAAAGCCAACAAACTCAACAATTTCGAGAAATTGCAAGAGATACACTTCTAAAAGTTGCACGGAATGTGAAAAAAAAGTCTCGCATTGATGAAATTAGTGGACACTTTCTTCATTTGTTTTTAAAAATTTGATCTCAATATTATTTTGCATAATAATTTTAATATTTATAACTAATCGCATTAAATATATGACATTAATTTTATTTAAATTGGATCACTTTTTTGGGGTTAAATTTTAAAAAAAGTCTGAATAATATTTGAATATTGTGAAATATTCAAATATTAATAATATGGCTACGAATAAACAAAATATTTTAACGGAAAATAAAGCAACAGTAAACAAAAATAGTAAATAAAAGTTTTCAACAAATCGTACTAAAAAACACTATTTCATCCGAACTTCTTGAAAGCTGTGCTGTATTAATACCAAATCCACCAATAAATAGGTTCCTACTTAAAAAAGAAATTAAAGAAAGCTTATAAGAGCAGAATAATGATTTTAAATTCAAGGTGCAGATTTTTAAAGTCGATTTTATTTACTTATTTTAAACTTTTGTTTATTATTTAATTTGTAATTTAATTAAACCTAGTGAGAAGGTAATTATATTATAAAAAACTTGTTATCAAAAATATGAAAAAAACACGAAATCTTTGCTTTAATAGAATAACCAAATGAATACAAGAAAGTACGTCAACAAAACAATTTCGTGTATGGATAAAGTTTTCTGCAACAAATTTTCTAGCCGATGTTATTGAAGTTTGTAGTAAAAGTACTTTCAGAATGACTTCAAGATGAACTAATTTATCATTACAGTGCAAAGATGTTGTTGATGTAAAAAAAGCCTGTTTAATTTTCTATATAGACGCGATAATATTTTTATTTCAATCATCTTCCACTTGAGTTAGCTTGAAATAACTTACTGTACCGTCAATAGAAAAGGAACTTCGTCAACAAAATGTAGAAGTACTTACTGAAATGGTGCATTAAGAATAAAGTAAATTATGTTAAAATAAATTTATATACGGTGAGGATTGAGAACTCCCTCCTAATTTGGTCACAGATTTTTTTTCCTCTTTGATTTCAAACAAGTGTAAATGAAGGATCATTTCCATTCCCTTTAGAGGGATTATTTTTTGTCGAATAAATAAATAACAAAAAACTTTCTTAAATAATGGATCACCAATAATGTGTGCTTTTTTTAATAAGAGAATTTATTTATTACTCGATTCAATTATGAATATTATTTATTATTGACAGTATGTAATAAATTTTATGCTAATGTGTTTAATAAAAATTTTGTTAGTAAAACTACCTTTCTTTGTAGTACGTACATAAAATGATCTTTATAAAAATGTTGGGTTCTAGTCTCAGAAATAAAATTTTTATTGTACAATTCCTCGAAACGCTATTGCATATCTTTTTAAGTAAAACGTCGAGTTTGCAAATCATATGGGAAAAAGGTCTATATTTCCCCTGATAACGTTATTTTCTTTCGGACACACTCCATTTTTTACTCTGTCCATATTCCATTCTTTGTTCAAAAAAAATATATTCTGACACTCAAACTGATGTAGTAGCCTACATATATGTACTAACAAAAAATAAATCGAATGATTTTTTTTTAACTATTCGTATGCTTTTTATACTATTCGTATAATATTTTTTGTTACTCAGTCACTAAAATACTTATTATTATTATTATTAAAATGATGAACAGTAATAGTAGTTCAGTCAAATTTATTTTATGAAATAACATTTACGTGCAGCTAAATGTATTGACTAGAAAAATGTTCGGCTTCAAATTAAGCACCAAAAGCCGATGTGTTACCGACCATCACCGATTTTAAGCAACGTTATGTTCCTTAAAAAATTAGTTGATAAAGATAATTTCTTGACAAAAAAAAAATACTATAAACTATATAAAAAACTGATCAAAGAATCCGGTTATAACAAGCTTTCTGAACTCCGAAGAAGAGCAATACTCTAGTTCTTTAAGAATGCGATCACTTTTATGTTATAATTTGAATTCATAAACCACTCAGTATTAACTATAAAACAAATATTGCAAGGATTATGCTTGGACACATTAGAAATACTTTCCTCCAATGCTTACTTTAATTTATAAATCAAGATTAAGCCATCAGTGAATATTTTGCTAGTATATTTCATAGGAATAAGTGTACAGAAGCTGGAAGATGCTGTTAAAACACTTATTATTAATGCTAAGTGATAAAGGTAAAAAAAAGAGATCCCCTAAACCTAATTTCCCCAAAATTTATTTACAAACCTATATCTCCAAAATTTAACTGCTATAATTATTTTGAACATTATGCAACTAATGCATGATTACTACCCAGAGTTACATCTACTTCGATTTTCAAAAGGCATTTCATGTTATTCTTTCACGGAGGAATTTATAAAAATAAATTTTGAAGTCATGGCGTCCAGTACCAATAATTAAATGTATTCACACCGGTTCGTGTGACAGAATACTTACAATCAGTGAATCTGGAACTCTTTTAAAAGGGTTTTATGTAGTTTTAAGTGTGCTGTAATATATAAATTGGTTCCTGTTATTAATTTTATTAAAAACTCTCATCTGTGAATTTAAAATTTAAGCCTTTTTGTCTGTTTCTAATATGAAGATGATTATAAGAATTGATAGGATGATAAGTGTTTTACTAAAATATGATTATAATTTAGTAGAATGGAAATTTACATCACTGTACGTAAAAGATCATGTAATTACGTATTATAAAAAAATAATTATTAGGTAACAGAAAGTTGAATTAAGTAATTAGATTACATTACAGGTCAAGGATAGAAATTAAAAGATAATTCCAGTTTTCTATTCATATTAAAAAAATGATTTAACTGCATCCAAGTTTCATACCCTAAAACAAGATACTGATGCTATGGACAAGTGATTTCGAAGTAACAGCATTTTTAACCTTAAATACCATTCAGTGTTTTAAAATAGCAAAACGTAGAGTAATGTTTAAGGTCAAAAGTAATTGAAAAAATGTTTTTGTTAAAAGAGGTATTGAGGATTTGTGTTGTCTATGACTGTGGAGGATTGTGAAAGTTACAGATTTTCCAACTTTTGGTGACGGTGAAAAAAGAAGAAGCAATATATATACCTACTTCATCAAGTTCTTCCCGGATCTAGGAGGCATCAATTAATTTTCGAAACGTATAATAAAAATCCTTTTTCCGAGAGATGCGTAGAAAAGTACAAAAAACCAAAAAAGTAAAATTTGTCTGTAATAGAGTTTATATTTTTATTGAGATGTTGTTTCTTAGATTGCGATATCCATCCTTAGATGTAAGCGTACATATTGGAGCATTAAACAGATGTGTACGTTTTAAAAAAGCAGTGTAGTCAACAGATTTTCACTCATCTCTAACCGATTGGAGTTAAGCAACAAATGGGATGTTTAATTTTGACTATTTCATGGTTTAAAATTTAAAAACAAATAGATTATGATAATCAGGAAGTAGTTTTATTTATATTTAAATATTATTATTTATCAAAATATGTTTATTATATTTGTCAACGTGCAATAAATTTATGTGTCTTGTAAGATACATTTTGATTCTGTGTCTGAATATTTATTCTAAATTTGTTATGTGATGTGTGTATATATTTACTGATTTAAAAAATAACAGAACTTGCAGCTGGGTGAGTTTTGATGTTTTGATATCTTGATCTTTCTAAACGATAATAATTTTAAAAATTAAAAGTAAAAGAAAAGAATAACTTAGACGGAGGGGAAAGGTTATTCATTATTTTATGGGGGAAGTTGTTCAGTCACATCAGTCAGCAGAAACAGAAATGAAAATAAATTAGTTGATTCTTGGTTGAAATTCTCATATTTTTCGAAGTTTGACTTCTTCGAAAACTCAGACTTTTTCAATTATTTGTGTCAGAGCTTATTCAGTTTACTCGATCTGTTTGCTGAATAATATCGGCCCATCTTCTTTCGCCTATCAGATCATCTTCCATTGATCTTTTACCTATGACCTGCACACCTGTATTTGCTAAGTACTACCAGGTATCCGATAATTATCTGAGCAATATTGATGTCTTATTAGAAAAAAAACCGAACATTCCTATTAATGAACGGTTGAACTTTTTTTGACAGGTAAATCATAAAGTTTTCCTCGGGAAATATTAGATAGCGCTGTAATTGCACACATAACCGCATACACAGTCGCCATGAATTCACAGATAAAAGCATAATGCACAGATAGCATTGCACAATGCACAATTCATAGGTAGCACAATGTGTATAGTGTTTTATTGAAACAAAATCAGACACAAGTTCGACGCAAGTTTAGAAATCAATATAACTTAGTCATCATCCTCTAGAACAAGTATTCGGTCATGGTATAATTGAATTAAAGAAACTGGTAGTGTTGAACGTAAAAGGGGCAGACAAGACTAAAACATCAGAGAGGAAAAAATGGACATCATTCGTCAGTCTTTTGTTCACACCTGGGAAGTCAGTTCGGAATGCGGCGCACGAGTTAAATCTTCCGTGATCTACTGTACACGATGTTTTGAAGAAAAGATTAAAATTGCGCTCTTATAAATTAATTACAAATATTGCAGCATATTATATCATAAGATCACACTGACATAATGGAATTTGCTGTAGAAACGATTTAAAAAAATTAAAAATAAGATTTTTATCATAAAGCTGTTCTTAAATGAGGCTAAATTTCATGTTCTGGAACAGTGGCGGCACATAGTTAAAATTTGTGGGGGTGCTGCTCCGGAAAGTTTTTTTCTGGGCGTTTTGGAAGCATGGTTAAAATTTTCTGTAAAATAAAAGAACCGAAAAAAACGAATGGAATAGAATTGCTGGAAGCAGGATAATACTCATAATCCAATTCTTCACTTTATCACATTCAAGAATATGATACGGTTTTTAAGCACATTGTGCTTAAAAACTGTACTCATTTTAATCGAATAAATTATAAAATATCAATACAATCAAAATAATCATCAAAATAATCTTTTAGTATTATTACATAATAACTTAACAAAATATCTTCTTAAAAACACTATAATCCGATGGTGCTTAATTTAGATTTCTATGTACACAGAAACAAATACATAATTAAATTTTACTAATTACCTTCTCTATTGCCCTTCCAACGTGTTTTTGGACAGATTTGGCAATCAAAGTCCTTGCTTTCCGTCATCTTCTGATCACTACTGAAAAAATAACTAAACCGCTTTCATATTTCTTCCACCTACTAAACTAGAAAACGGAGTAAACAGGAACGTTCCAAACACACACGAAGTAAAAGAAAAACTTCCAACAGGATGCCTGGGTCGGCACTGCGATAGCGACAGTACTCTCTCCCCCTCGCAGCCTCGCGTGCGTTTCCTATGTGCACAAGCGTACAACAGCCAAGTACCACCCTCTGGAACTGCGAAGTGCACAGTCCATATAAACATATTTGTATCTTTTTCATAAACTTGAAGATGGCTACTGACATTAAACTTAATGGTTATATGTTGTGCAAGTATAAAGAAAGAATTTATAAAAAAAGGACTCATTATATGAAATATTATCAATAATATTAAGTGAATTTAGGGGGTGATGCTGTTCCACAGTGCCCATATGCGAGCCGTATATAGGCACTTGTCTGGTCTGGTAAATGAACACTCAGAACGTTCGAATATGTGGACCAGAAAACCCACATGTAACACTTGACCTTATTAGAGATAATCCAAAAAATGAATGTTGGTGTGGATTGTTCACGATTGTGTGATTAATCCTTTTATTTAAAACATAGTTAACGCGATTATCTATCTGGACTTTTAAAAGGGTTGGTTTAGTCTCGGCTTGAAAAGTTTCAACCTGAAACCATATTCCAAAAAGATGGAGTGCCACCACATTGGTGTTTATTAGTGCGTGAATCCCTCATCAACACATTTCCAAATCGCTAAATTGGACGTGATGAGGGTTAGCTACTTGACCACCGGATACAATTGAATGTTATTTTTTCCAATAGGGTTTTATCAAGGATAATGTTTACAAATCTCATTTAGTGAATATTGATAGCCTTAAGGATAGAATTGTTAATCGCATTACAACACATAGATTACAAAGAACATGCCATGAAATTGATTATCGGTTATGGAGTTACTAATGGTGTACATATTGATTGTCTTTGATTACAGGTAAAAAAAAACTTTCAGTTTTAATATTTATAAATTCATATAATTTTTATCTCAATAAATAAATACCAAAGTTGGTCAGATAATTCTCGGACACGCCGTATTGTTTTATTCCACCGCTGGTATAACTTAATTTTTTTTTTTTGTATATTTAGAAAAAAAACATTCATGTCTAATTCATTGTGTTTCGCTTATTTAATTTTTTTTTATTTCTAATAACCGGATGATCATTGCAATTAACGTTTTTTATTTACCTTGAAAGTAGTATATTTGTAAGATTGTATTATAATGTTTTTTCATGTTTAGTTTCTCAGTCGATCAGAAGTCCCACCCATATGAAATGATAATCTCTCACTAGACGAGGGTCTATCTCGTAGTAAAAAAAAAAAGAAGATTTCTCTAATAAAGTGAAAAAAAAAGCATTGAATAGATGATTACTGAAATTAAATTTAATATAATAAAATCTACATCTTAATTTCAAAAATTAATTGTATATTTTTCATCATATTTTTTTCAAAACATATATAACACAGTTATTTTAATATAGTTATCTGAAATATTAAAGTAAAAATAGTCATATAAAATTAATTCTCTCTAGAAAATATACGGTTATCTACAAAAAAAAAAGATAAAAAAATTAAGAGCCTTAAGATTTTCTTTTATGACAATCTTTTCAGAATAGGCACAGAAACAATTAAGGTTAGGATTTTTGTGCAAACCATTATCATTTTTATATATTCCTTATAATAAATAATATGATAATAAGATCTAAATTATTTTATGAAAGACACAGATTCATTTTTAAGGTATGTTCATTAGGTATTGTTCACACTCAAATTTGATTTTGCCTCTTATATAAACATTACATAAATGATATATACAGTGTAGTAACTTAGATTGTTGGCGTAAATATATATTTATATATATATTTTTTTGCATAATTCGTTTTTTTTACATAAAAATTTATACTTTAGAGTACAAAAAAGTAACATTCGGGTGTACATATAAATGTATAAATTACATTTCTATTCAATAACAAAAAAAAAACAACGACAAACAGTTATGAGGTGGAAAATTTTAGTATATGAATAAAATTTATAAAAAAGCAAACAAAAAAAACGGCCTGAGAAATACTGTCATATTAAGAAAAAAAAACTGAAATTTTTACATACCAAAAAAAAATTAGGACTAAATAAATGTGAAAGGTATCTGCATTATCAGTTTAATATTTCATAAACAGAAAATACAAATTAGAATGGGCTTGTTTAACGTCCAAAAAACGCGGATTCGACTATCGTTAAATCTTTTATCGATATCCTTCGCAGATACTGGCTGTGAAGGATTTAAAAGCATTTATTTATTAAGAGTGCGGAATAAAGAAATTTTTGACGAGAGAAGGGGATTCAGGACAGAATTTTCAAGAAATTTGAGAATTCGGGATTAGTGGCGGAGGAAGAAAATTTTTTAAAGGAAAATAAATATTAGATTACATAAAAAATATTTTTGAGGATGTAGGATGTATTAATTATGCTAGGGTTAAACTATTAATGCATAATAGAATGGTTTGGTTCGGAAAATTGTATAAAAGTAGTTAAAATAATAATGATAAAAAAATTTAGCTTATTTTGTGAAACATTTTAAAATGCATTCACTTTTTAAAAGATTAAATCTCATTAAAAAAGAAATCTATTCTGTTTGAATGTCCAAATGAAATGATTTTAATTTTGTGTGCAATGAATGTTTTACAGAAACATTTTATGAAATTGTGGTAGTCGAGAATGTTTAATCAAACTACCACGTGTATTTTGTTGGAGGGATGATGGTGATATTTTAGCGTATGACTGTCCTAGGGGTAGTTCAGAGGATCTGTCCCTGGGGTGGACGCCTCGTAAAGCCGATGTCCCCTTGTTTAAACTATTCCCATATTGGCGATCACGCGGGAACGACTCTGTTTAATGCTCACACATTTCATCCTCCTTTATACTTCGACCAATAGAATGCAACTACCCCTCATATACACGTTGAAATTTATTCATTCTGAAAAAAAGTAACCAGTGTCAGTATAGTTTATATCCTTCCGTAAAACAAATTATTTCCAAAATGTTTACCGCAGAGGTAAAAACATTTTATGGTAATTCCTAAGCGTTTTCATTCCGAATGTTATTACGCGATAAAGATGACGTATAAAAACAATGAGAAAATTGAATAAAGTCAAATCATCTTCAAAGTTCTGCTTTTTTTAATATTACGACCTTGGATTTGCTTTTAAATCCAAAACATTCTATTTTAAATTAAAAAAACGTACTAGACACTAATGGAGAAGTGAACCACAGATAATATAACTTTTAGTAATACCGAGATCAGTCATTTTCCTGGCATATTGCTTTTCCGGGTAGTAGAGAAATCTCTCCACTTCGGTTTTGTCTAAATCATGGCCTTTTTACAATTATTTCCTTATAATACAGTCAGTAAGCCTCATAGCGGAGTCATTTCTCTGATTTAACTTTCGACGCTGTCTTTGAAACCATATCTGGATTATAGTATAACAGGAGATGAATGACTACAGTATAATAAGAATCAAGAATAAATCTCACGAATATTCATGAAGTAGAACGAAATCACTTGGGATTCAGTTTATGGGACTGTAAAAGAAGAACCTCTTTGACAAGATTAAACGACTTAAAATCACGTTAAACACTAATAGACTAACAATTTTTTTTTATGTTTCTCTAAGTGTGATATCATTTCTTTAATTGCTTTTCTGTTTACATTACAGATCTGTAAATACAATTTTTCAATCACCCTTAATTTTTTTAGAAGCATAATTTAAATAAAAAATTTAAAAAAAATTAAGCTTAAAAAAAATTAAGTTAAATGATAAAGGAAAATATAGTTAAAATCTGTAAAATTTATAATTTTGCATGGTCATCTTTTTCCCCCCTCCCCCCCTGGATCGGACCTACAATTAAGTACAGCTCAACCCAGGAGAGGGTGTCTCTGCTTCTAATGGGGCCTTCCCACCCACCGGCTGTACGTCCGGCACGGCAGGGCGCCCCCACCGGGTCTGGATCTTCTGTGCCTTCTGCCTCTAACTGCGGGAGACGGAGAGGTCGGTTCCGGCTACGTCGTCCTCGACATTCACCTCCCCGACATCGCGGCTGGGTCTGGGTCTTTTTTTTTCTTCAATGCCTACTCAAATGGGGAACGCCCATGCGGACACGAGCATCCCCCACCGGTTTGGATCATTTACCCCCATTTTTTTTTAGAATGGTTATACTGTCTTAGAATGATTTCACTGATACATTTCTTAAATAAATAGCCACAGGAACATCCCGAATTTATGTCCAACAGTAATCGGCTAGCATGTCAGTATTTCATTTTTCTTTATAGCGGCTTTCCATCTTCGAAATGTGTTGGTGGAAACGTTCACCTTGTTTGTCACTTACGTCTCCGACGTTATCCGGGGAAAAAAATCCAAATGTAAGTGGAGGGAATGTATTTTCAAAGACATATTACATCCCAATACAATATCGTGCCGGCCTCCGTGGCACGAGTGGTAGCGTCTTGGCCTTTCATCCAGAGGTCCCGGCTTTCGCATCCCGGTCAAGCGTGCCAATTTTCGTACACCCTACAATTTATTCATCTCATCCTCTGAAGATATACCTTAGCGGTAGTTCCGAAGGTAAAACAAAATAAAAAAATCGTGGTAATTGTCGGATTTTTGTTTGCCGAGAAAAGTTTTGCAAACGTCTTTAAATGAAGCCCAAGCTGCACTTTCTACATTATTTAAGAATGTGTTAAATACATCATTTTTGAACAACTCTCTTATTTCACAATCAAAAAATATTTCTTCTTAAATTTTTCCTTCACTTACATTCAGAAAATTCTTCCTTGATGTAAAAAATCCGGAACTATCCTTCTTCATGGCTTTACAAAATGTTTCATTAGTCCTAGCTTGATAAAATTTTTTTTTTTTGGGTTCAACTAAGGGCTCATGAATAATATTTTTCCCATTTGAAGTTAAGTTATTTCGTTTCTTCCACTCTGGTAATATAATATCTATCCCTTGCTCAGCTATTCCATTCGGAAAGAAAACGCATGACTTAGTATAGCCTAACTGCCTGGTTAACAAAATAACTATAACTTTCAAATCACCACATAGGTTCCAGCTATGTTTTTTAAATTTATTTTTTCAAGAACGTTTTTCATCACATCGTATGTCTCTTTCAAATTTATACCATAAGCGATTGGTATCGAAGGATATTTGTTACTTTTGTGTAGTAGAACCTCTTTAAAACTATACTTTGACGAATCTATGATAAGGGCCAGTCTCAGGTTTATGATTTTGTCCTAAGTACAACGTAATCTCATCAATATTTGTGCAATAAATCAAATTATTTTCATCATTAAAGTGCTGATGAAGTTCTTTTTGTTGGCTTCGAAAGCCCGAAAATTTTGTATTTTTTTAAAGTAAATTCCAATCTTGCAGTCTTGACCATAACAGTTCAGCTTGATTCCTTGATTAATTTAAATCCCTAACTGAGTCATTTAATTCACCTTGTGATATAAGATAATTCAAAATCATAGTTGTCTTCTTCAGTATTGCGTGATTCTTCATCTGCTTTCAAAACATACATTCCCAGGCACACTTATTAAACAAAAATAACAATCGGTTGCATGATCCTTTGGTTCAAGCCAAACCATAGGTACACCACAAATGGCACAACTTTCCATCTACCTTTCAACCATCCTCCTAAATATACAGAACAATTAGCACGTACTATATGAGGAGCCCACGTCTTATTCTGACCACCAATTTTACAAATGATATGCTTTTTTAATTAAAGGTGTAATGTTTTTTCTATTTGACATAAAAAAAAGCCATCCGCATCATTTGAACAATTTCGAGGCATTGTGACACTGCACTGTTAACAAACTTAAGACTGAATAAAATTAATTCATTCCTAACTTCAGTGCTCGGTTGAGACCGAGACTTGGACGCGCCATATTGCCTTCGTGTGTGCTTCCGCTTTGTGTTGTAAAAAGTGTGGTTATTTGTGCGTTTTTGCACTGTTGTGATAAATATACTGTTTTTGCTAGTAAGAAGGTTTAATTTTATGTATAAAAATTTAAAAAAGTATGATAGCTATTAAGTTACGTGAAAAACTAAAAGTACTTAGGTGGGCCGACTTCGACCCGCCAGGTGACCCTTATTTTTAGTTATATTGTTGAATTTTATTATTGTGTGTATTCTTGAAAACTGTATTAAGACTTGTGCATATTGAGATTTTAGTAATATTAATTTCACTTTCGCGGGTTTTTTTGCATAATTCTTTTCACAGTAGGAACGCATTTTTAGGTTACATAAAATTGATTTATTAAACGCCTCAAAGCATCCTTGTTAAAAGAATCTAAATTACACAGTACTGGGGCGATTTCTTAGCGAAATGAACACGGATGGTTTCTCAGTTTCATTTGCTTTCCTTTCTGCTATAATTCTTTGGTTTTGATATTATTGTCGCTTGAATAACCGTATCACCGTTTCACTTCAGTTTTCCTCCCTATTCCGATTCCGGCATTCTTTGGTAAAAGAAGATTGTAAACATTGAATATAATTTCGCTTGCTTAACTATGAACTAATGCACCTTTCCTCCTAACAGTTATTTTTTTAAAAAATAACAAAGTAAATAGTACAGCAAACAGCAGAGCAAATAGTAAAAATAAATCATTAACAGCTAATTTCTTCATTAAGTAAAATATATATCGCCTTAATATTTCTACAATAACCACTTGTAAGTCCTAATTACAAGCGATATGTGAGATATGATTCTTCACAACTCGATGGTTAGAATAGATTAAAAATTAATAAACAAAATTCTTAGAATTGCGTGTTGGGTTTCAACAATTCTTAAACAGCACATCAATCATGTATGATTGATGTGGATAAATGTTTCTACTATTATTAGTTGCTACACAACAGGAAGTAGGCCTAGATTACAACATCAATATCTAATTTAGAATAAAACTCAACAATTACATACGTTCTTAAAACAAGTTCAAGAAACCTGTTTTTTATATATTACGCTACCACAAAAGACATACAGAAAATGACAATTTTTTTAGTTCACCAGAGGCCAGTGCATGGAAAATGCTAGTACAAAGGCTTTTACTCCTTGTGCCAACATATACGCCGGCGAGTCTACTATGATTTGAATTTCGTAACCTTCGACTTCTCTGTTTTTCTGTTTAGCCTCCGGAATCATCGTAAGGTATTACTTCAGAGGATGAATGAGGATGATATGAATGAATGTGAATGAAGTCTAGTCTTTGTACAATCTCAGGTCGACCACTCCTGAGAAGTGTGGATAATTGAAACCCAACCACCAAAGAACACCTGTATCCACGATCTAGTATTCAAATCCATATAAAGAACCTTTACTAGGATTTGAACCTTACCCCCTCGACTTCGAAATTAGCTGATTTGCGATGTCGCATTAACCACTAGACCAGCCCGGTGAGCTGCAACCTTCGACTTAAAAATCAGCTGTTAAACAACTGATTTGTGACAACGAGTTAAATACTACACATGGGATAAAATATAGGAGTGAAAAAAATACGATATAAATTCAAACAATAAAAAAACACGATTTTGAAATTAATTTAAAAATATTATTTCTGTACTTATAAACGTAAATGTTTAAAAAATAATAATAAACCGAAATGGAAACTCTGCACTAAAAACTAACTCGTAGTCCTGTTTTAACTCTAGAGTAAAATTTAAAGAACTGAAAAAAAAAATTGGTTGTTTTTGAGATTATCTTGTCGGTTCTATTTTACTTTTAAAGTGTATTTTTATATTTTCAGTCTGATTTTAATTTTTCATAAAGTTAAACATCTAAAAAAAAATCGCTGCTAATATGAAGAAAACCTTTTTCAAGAAAAGCAAGAAGAGAAATCAGCCAGCGTCTTGATAGAAATAAGGAAGAGCATATACACAATTATAATGACAAATAATTTACCAAGTATGATCTAAGAGATTATTTTAGACAAAAATGTTAAAAACAAGAATCCAACATAATTTCGACAATTCAACATCGAGATTTAGAATAACTTTGTATATTAATAGTTTGATAGACAATGATAATTGTGAACTCTTGCCTCGCAACCAGTACAGCTCCTTAAATTTGATGTTTAGTTGTTTCCTTTATTTTCTCACGTCATGCGAAAATCAAAGTGCAGTCCAAGGTATTGTACACAGGCCGTGTGTGGAATGAAAATGCTATCTAGGCGCACACGTGGAGAGTCACCTCTCCACGTGTTTCCACCTCATCGCAATGCCTCGATTTGATTTGATTTACTTTAATTTTTCATTTAATCAGCTACGTGCTGATTAGTTTCATTGTGATCTGATTGTTGCATAGCTAAGACTTGATTCTGGTCTTCATTTTCAGCCAAGATCCAGTGACATCAACAAACGAGGCTACAGTGACGTGGTCCGGAGAGAAAATTCCCCAGTAAAAACTGATTACCAAACGGATCCCAAAGCAGAGCTGAGGAACCCCCGACTTAGTATGAAAAAATCTAGACAACTTCCGATTTCAATTAAGCTGGGAAAAGCGTCCTCCAGGTAGCTACACAGGAGTAGATAGTACAGTTTAGGACTATAGTATAAATAAAAGGAAGACTTAAAATAAAATGAAAAATTTTACTGTACTACTTCAATTAATTATGAATATTCTGATTAATTACGGAACTATTCGGGTAAATGAATAGTTAACTCTGTAAAATTATGATTTAAATTTGTACTAATTGAATGTATTCATATCTATAACTCTCTTTTTGTTTAACCTCCGGCACCACCGTAAGGTATTGCTTCAGAGGATGAATGAGGATATGTATGAAAGTACATGAAACGTAATCTTGTACATTTTAAGGTCCACCATTCCTGAGATGTACGGTTAATTGAAACCCAATCACCAAAGATCCACGATCTACTGGTATCCACGATCTAGTATTTAAATCATTATTAAAGTGACTGCCTTTACCAAGATTTGAACCTTAGAGCTCTCGACTTCGAATCACCTGATTTGCGATAGTGAATTATCTAATAGACCAGTCCGGTAGGCTGGCTACTCATATCTATATCTAAAAGCTTATCAAGTAAGAGTGAGCGCGAAATAGAGCAGGCTACTTCCAAGGATCAGAAAATTCTTTCTCTCTATCTGTTTAGCCTCCGGAATTACCGTAAGGTATCAATTACTTCAGAGGATGAATGAGGATGATGTGTATGAATGTGAATGAAGTGTAGTCTTGTGCAATCTCAGGTCAACCACTCC
>JAAAKQ030351363.1:6023-18354 GCA_010016005.3 Zanna intricata
TGGAGAATTAGGGTCAACAGGGAAAAGTCTGTGACCATGATATTCACATACAAGTGACACACTCTGGCCAGACAGCTGGAAACCTCAGGGAAGAAAAGACCGTTTGGGGCAAAAGTATCTGGGAGTGATCCAGGATAAACGGCTTACCTTAGGGAAACATGTGAAATATGTGACCCAGAGGGCAAAGGCTGCCAAGGTTTCCTTATACCCAGTGCTTAACTGTGCCAGCCCCATTCCATAAGTAACTGAAATATCCGTATATCAACTCTACATCTTGCCAATTCTGACATACGCCTACCCAGAATGAGAGGCCTTGTTGTGCTCCAGCACCAGAAGAAGCTGGAAGTCAGCAACACCAGATGATTTTAGGAGCACCATAATTCATCAGAAACACCACACTTTGCTACGACATGGACATAAAAACCGTGTCTAAATTAGATGTAGCACAGGAGTGCAAACTGGGTGCATACGTAGAACCCACGTCCGAGCATAGCAATCTCAGGGACATCTGCCAAGAGCACCCTACCAGCAGGGTGTAAGGAAAAGGCCTCACACCATATTAGATGAACCACCATAAAAAGGTAAGATAAATAGTGTTGTTTTTGTGAATAGTGTTGTAAAGTTTTATGATTATTGGATAACGGACAACTAAGATATTGTGTTTTTTTCCTTGTGGAATTTTATTCCATAAGAAATAAATTTTATTTTGTTACAAAGTTTTATAACAATTGGACAGTTTAACAGTTTCGATTTTTTGGTTCGGACTTTTTGGATTTGAACACTGGACTACTGTGAGTAACTGTATTATGTTTTGAGTAAATTGGTTAAGAGATACACCTGATATTTTGATTTTTTCAAAGCACGTATTATTATACATAGAAGTTATATTATAAGTGAATTAAGAAAAGTTTTCTAAGTCTAGTAACCTGTATATACGAGAGAATGATGTCATTTGTTTGTTAGACAAACAAGGACTTAGAAAATTTTCGCTGCTGGTGAATACTATAGAAACATTCTAAGTTCTACTAGAGCTAATATAAGGGGTATCATTTTCCCCTTACAACTTCCTTAGGATCAAATCCTATTGATCCTTACCTCTCCCCCCTTGTATCTTTATCAATCGATATGTAATAAAAAAAATAATAGAATCAATCAATAAAATGTATCTTCGCAAATCCGACCCCGTATTCCGGGGTCGGATTTGGGGAGATACATTTTCCCAATGACTCCCCCGCCACTGCCCCCCTCATTTTTTAAGAGTGGGTACTTGTTTTCAAGGGTTTTTTGGTGCTGAATCCGAATCTGAAAGTGGTTTTTCATTCCCTCTTCTTGGAAGGGAGATATTTGAAGATTTAAGTTCTCTGGCACTATGGATCCCTTTAAATTGAATAGGTCTCTTGCAAGGTCACCCACCAATGAGACCAGTCCAGGTGTCTCCGATAGAGGAAACTTCAGAAGCACTGATTCCTCAGACTTCTACCAGAAAGGACTCAGATACGTCTGAAATGGTGGTAATCAGTGATCGTCGTCCTAGAGAGGGCAGAAAATGAAGTCATCCTCCCAGGGAACCAAATAAGGTAGTGAGACGGAAGATGAATTAATTCAGCTCGTAAGTCGATAAGAGGAACTGTCAGCTATCCTGCATAAGAATATCAACAAAAATACAAAACAAGAATTAAAAATGGTTGCGAATGAATTTACAGGACTCATTAATAGAATTGCAGGATTTAAGCCCATGTTAAGAATAGGACCACAACAGAGGTTAAATGCGACAAATGTACGTAAACTATCAGATATGATTCCAAGGGAAAAATTAACTACTTACTGGATGAGTCAGAGCTGGCTGAACCTATTAACAGAAGATGGCAAAGCGATATTTTCAATCTTTTTGAGGACCTTAAGGAAGGCTAAGACCTCCCAGGTTTTGATTCTTCATCATTATTGATCTTGCTGCCGCCACTGAGGGACCTTTCTTTAGTAAGGTTTGCCAAAAACTGCCCAATATCAGGGCTCTTGCTTTGGGATGCAAGCTCAAGGCTGGGCAGTCGTTAGCCCTTAGGCCAGAAACCATGGTTCTAATTTGAGAAGAAGTAGCAGAAGAGGCGAAGACTTTTTATACAACAATTACCAATTCATTGCAGGAACAAACTAAGATCATCCAAGATCTTAAAAGTGCCAGTGGAAGGATCCACCAGTTAAAACATTAATTCTGGGAGTCAGTGGTGATAGCATAAGAATAACTTCTAAAAAGTTGGTGGAATACACAGGAAGATGAAGCGGTATTACAACCAAAGTGTATATTGATGCCTCCATGAGGTCAATTTCCATGGAGCGCTGGCATGGCCCACCTACTAAGACTGTCACCATTAAGGCACAAGGCAAGAGTTTTGCTGATGTTTTGAGGTGAAATATTGGATGTATTTATGTCCACGGTCTTACATGTATCAACAACGGAACACCAACTTATTCTGCACACCATACGTCTGTCTTGGATCTTGCAATACTTGATGAGAGATAGCGTCTGGACTGTTACTGTCAGAAAATATTGGATGATAGAAGTGACCATATGGCAGCTTTATTGGAAATCGCAGACCCCATTATTAAACCTCAAGATGGACTCCCTCCAACTAGACTAAATAAACATCATATTGATGTTATGGTTGAAAAAGTTCCTGTCAAACTTGAAAACAATAAAGTTACACCCGAATATATTCAAGAAACTATCCATGATGAGATGACAAGAATACAGAGAGTAAGAAAAGATCACAAACCTGTGTATTGGTGGTCTGATAATATAAGCACTCTGCGTCGTGAAGCACAACATAAAAGAAGAGTAGCTCAACGGTTACTCAGGCAAGGTATGGATAATGCACAAATTGTAATTGAGGATTATAGATAAGCACATCAAAATTTAAACTATGAAATTAAGAATTCGAAGAAACAAAAATGGCTAATGCTGTGTGAAGAATTAGATCATGACCCCTAGGGTAATGCATACAAAATAGTGACTAGCGTTTTGGCTGTAGGTTGCCACCACTACTATCCAGTGAAGATGTTATGACTGTATTAAAACACCTCTTTCCCTGTGTCGAGACACCCCTTGAAACACCAGAAAGGTACAATAGACAATGATTCAACATTGACATTATAACACATGCAATCAACTGTTTGAAAAACACCAGCAGTCTGTGCCCTGACGACGTCCTGGCTGCTGTGATAAAAGACCTTGTGGTTAAGTGAAACCCAACCATCAGTAACATAGGTTTGTTATACAGTTAAGAGAGAATTGAAGAATATTGAACCATGTTAGAATTATTAAATTAGTAGAAGTAATTCATTACTTGCCTAACTATGAAAGGCATTAGTATCTTATTAAAAGCAAATAGGCTTGACATAGCCTTCCAAGCAGAAAGTTCACTTTAAGATTTTTATTATTGTATTGTTTTATGTTTATGTGGTATTCTCCTAGAGTATAACCCATAATTGTGGTAGGTGTGTTGTCAGGGCAGGAAGCTGGATTTCTTCCCTGCTATGAGATGAGGTTGTAAATGACAACTATCATAAACACTGACCAGAAATAGGGTTGTAACTGTTATGAATTGTGAATATGACAATTACCAAAAACAGTGATCAGGAATAAGTTTGTAATTGACTGTTATGAATTGTGAATATGAAAGTTACCAAAAACATTGATCAGGAATAAGTTTGTAATTACCTGTTTTGAATTGTGAATATGACAATTACTATAAATGCTGGCTATGAATCTGATTATAATTAAGTGTTACAAAGTTTCTTTTTGTTTACATGTTAACTGTTATAAATGCTGGCTATGAACATTGGTTGTGATTGTAATTACTTGTTAAGATTTTTTTGAATATGATAAATTGTATGAACACTGGTTATGATTGTAATTTAATGGTTATGATTTGTTTTTGTTTTTTGGATAACTTTATTTAGCCTGATTATTGGTCGGTTTATGATTGTTATTTTATTCATTAAATAGCCATTTACTGGAGAATTCTGGGTAATTATTTGTTGTCCCGTCCCGTACCCAGTTACACCGTATTAAACCGCCTCTTTTCCTGTGTCGAGACACCCCTTCAAACACCTGAAAGGTTGATAGACAAGAAAGGTATAATAGACGATGCTTCAACATTGACAATATAACACATGCAATCAACTGTTGCCAGCACTCCAGGCCCTGACGGCATCCCAGATGCTGTGATAAAAGACCTTCTGGTTAAGGTATCTGGTGTGATACTTAAACTTTTCAACAATTAATTCTAGAATGGCACGTCTCCATATTGTTGGAAGAAGTCACACGTGGTGTTCATCCCTAAGCACAATAACTGAACTTGGAATTGAGGTAAGACCCCTCTGCCTCCTTGATAACATAGTCAAAGCCATGGAGAGAGCTATTTCTATCAGGCTAATTGACGAATTAAATAAAAACGGTGGCATACACAAAAATCAGTATGGCTTCATAAAAGGTTGATCTACTGTTATGGCAATTAACTGTGTATCACTACATGGGCATTAGAGGTAAGAAGCGGTACATGGCACACCCAGGGTGTTCTGGCACTGGTTCTATTAGATATCCGGAACGCTTTCAGTTCCATTCCCTGGGACATGGCTTTTGAGACTCTTAGGAACAAGGGCACAAGCACATATCTCCAAAGACAAATTGCTCAGTACTTTTACGATCGAAGATCAATTATAGAGGCAACTGACGGAATGCTAGAGTGGCAGATGTTTGGAGGGATTCCTCATAGGACTCTGTTCTGGGTCCCCTTATCTGGATAATAGTCTTCAACAATATATTACGGCTTTGATTACCCGAATCTGTCACACTCATCGCTTACACCAATGATTTAGCATTGATGGTGGGAGGTAGGAACAAAATTGATGTTACTGAAAAAGGCAATAGTACACTCTTGCTTATTAATAAATGGCTGAAGAAACATGGCTTGCAGCTCACACCTGATTAAGTCTCAGTTCATCACAATAACAGAACGTAAGAGAATTGGCCAAATTAACCTGAAAATAGATGACTTCCTAATTACAAGAGTAGACTGTGTTAACGCATTCTCATCATTTGATGACCTGAGGTTGCATCGTATTTTTATGTGTTTGAATCATATGATGACCTGAGGTCGCAATGCACACTGTTTTCTGTTCTTTCTCTGGAAAGGGGAGCGCATTACTTCCTCTAGACAGTAGGGCCCACGGAAGGCATATTCCTGCAAGGCTTAAAGGCACTAGCACCTAAAACACTTCAGGAATGGTCTGTAGGGGAATCATACTAGGCGTACAAAGCTAATATGTGAATGGCCTCCCATAATCAGCTCCAGTCAATTATTTCTCACTAGTCTAAAGGACGGGAATGCAAATACCAACTCTGTTTTTAAATAAAACACAAAGATCTATTAACTGTCACTAAATAAATAATGACACACCCAATAAACAAAAGACACACCAGCAAGGGACATTCGTTCAGGCTCTGCAATTAGTAGGGAGATAATAAACTCCCACTTGTGTTCAGTTCCATTCTGAATTGTTTAAAGGGAAGTCACATAATACATATTAATAGAATTTTATTAATCAGCATCTGCATGAAATCATTATATTCTATTCAACTTCTTAAAATTACAATCATGGCATGTCTTTTTTCACCCCTTTTTTTTGACTGGTTGAATAATCATCCATAAACATCTTTTTAACTTGATTAAACTCAAAAATTTTAACTTTAACTGGGAAGTGAAAAAATTAGCAAGTGAAGAATTTGTGGGCAACTGAAAGTCTGAAGGCTTTTCCAGCCTTCTTTAATAGTAGCTTACTCCCTAAGAACATAAAGGGAAGATTATTTATTAGTCAAAATCAAAAATTAAATTTGATTAACCTTTTAGGATTTCCTAATCCAAGTAACATTTAACTTTCCTAGATAACCATTTTTACTATTCTAAATTTTAGGTTTCTGGCAGCTTGGGAAATAGGATAATTGGTAAAGGCCAAGAAAGTGAGAGCTCTTGAATATATATGTCAGATACCAAATTCAAAAGAGACCAGTAGATATAAAAGCCTACCCTGAAAACTACAAAAATCATAAAGGTCATTTCCAGAAAAACAATTTAAAGAAGATCTAAAGGCATGCCTGATGAGTCTAAAAGTTGATGAAACTAATAGAGCTCTATGAATGAGATCACTTAAGTGGTGAGGATGCAATTGAATGTGAAACTCCTTTAAAGTACATTTTGAAGTAATCCAAAATTTTAGTACATCTAGAAGAAAAAATGGGTAGAAACAATTGAAAGAATAGGTATGACATAACAGCAAGATAGTATCATACCTCACTAAGAAATTGAATCCAAAAGAAAATACACATTAGCAGTGTCATATCAGACCAATTAATTATCAATTCAAAAGAATGGGAAAACAAGGAGAAAACTTCACATCCCCATACTTCAGAGAGACCCAAGTATGAAATTGGTTTACATAAAACATACTTTGTGTTAAATTTAATGAAAACTGAATAAAGTGATAAATGATCAGAAAGAAATGCAAAAGCTGCTGGGGTAAGGTGACATATACAAAGAACAAATTAAACTGAATCATTATTGGGCTGGTTGATATAGCTGGAAATAAATTCCACTGTAAGAAGATAATAATAAAAAAAATCACTTCCTCCTTAAAAAGTTATACGGAAATAAAAAAAGTATGAATCCTGCCATTCTCAGAACCACTGCACAAGTGCTCCTTTTCAACAAACCAGTAAATGCACTTGTTCTATCATAGATGACACACCAAATCTGATTATGATTGATGAGATTGTAATAAGATGTCTATGCTTATATTCAACTGTATGAAAGCTGCGTCACTAGAAAACCTTTACAGAGCATCTGGTCTCACACAACCTCATACACATGAGGAGCATACACACACATTCTCAGGTAAAGAAAGATAGCAGAATACAAAGAGAGGTTAAAACAATTATTCAATGAACACCAACACCAAAAGTAAACAAAAGAAAACATATAAACCAAACTGAAACTAAAAGCCCCTCTCCCCCCCAAAAAAAAAGCTTCCTGTGGAAGTCAAACCACTATCACATTACACCCTTGAAGAAGAGCCAGGTGGAAGAAAATATCTTGGTGGAAGAATATGGAAGATTTTCTACCGTTAAGAGTAAAATCTAATCTTGTAAAATCTAATCCAACCAGATTGAGGCCTAACTACAAAATTTATAATCAAACAGAAAAAAAACATATTCCATGAGCAAAGTTATTGTGTAATCTAATGTTTTATTAATTAAATTTTTCATTCCAACAATATATATTTACTTATTACATTTACATGATACTAGTTACATTTTTGTATACTTCCCACAGCAGGGTTTCCTTAATTCCAAGCTGCTCTCCGATGGTAACCAGGAAATAAAAGAGCAGAGTAGAAATTAAAATTACTACAAAAACAATGACAGCCAAAAGTAATCATCAACTGCTATTTTGTCAGTGTAAAATTTTTGTTAGCTAGCTTATATGAATACTAATACTCCAATAAATCATTCATTTATCCTTTCTTATCACATCCTGTTATACACAGTAGACATAATTTACATAATACCAAGCAAAGAATCATATTCTCCTTCTAACACACGTTTTATAGAACATTTCTACAACATAGTTACAAATAATATTACGACATAGTTCTACAACAGTTATATTCTAATAAATAGTTATAAACAATATTACAATATAAAGTTAATTAAAAAATACAATTTTTAATGACGAAAACTAAATTCCAGATTAAAGGAGAATTTTGTTACATCAAAATGTTACCAAATACATATGTAGTCACCATCTGTAAGCAAGAGAACTCCTGATGATGCACTTCAGTTTAACTGAAGTTATGTTAGCAATTTTTTTGAACCACAAAGTAGTTAATTTAGGTTGAGGTGAAAAAGTTTATTTGATTTGGACTGTTCTGTTCTTTAATAGTCTGGCTAATAAAAGAAAACACCTGAGTTTGAGTCATTTTAACTTCACCATTTATTAAGTTTTAAAACAAACAATAACCAAATTAAAGCCCATATTGATTTTTTTTATTATTTTATAAAAAAAAAACACATTTAAACACAAAGTCATTTACAACTGGAAAAATTGCATGACACTATCTATTTTTCATTTTTTTTTTTTTTTGATAAGGGATTTATGTAGTTTTTTAAGTTCTGCAACTGATACAATCCTTAAAAAATGTAAAAGGTGTAGTTATAGATATGATCTGTTCGTTGTATATGAAAAGGTCATATGAACTGAAGAAATGTTATGATCTCTACCTTGTCGAATTTCAGATCGCATCAGTGATTATTTTGCTCTAATAAACAATAACTGCTCGCTTTGCTTTTGTAAACACAACTGTTTAATTTCATTCAATAATTAAAATAAATATTAAAATTGTATTTATTTATGCCTAAAATATAAGTTAAATGTATTTTTACTACTAACAAAAGCTGGATTTACTATACTGGCTACAATAGTTTACTATGGAACTACTTGTTAAAATAAATTTATGTAGATATAGGTATTATATGATTTGTTTGAAACGGTAACCTAATTTAATTTCAGTATTAATATTTATTAAAATTAATTTTTTTATTAGAATTATTTTCTTTGATTTAAGATTATTTCTGATTTGAATCTATCATTGATACATAAAACACAATTGAATACAATTTAGTACATATTAATATTACGGTAGAACTAATTGAAACACACAAAATTAACTTAACTGAAGTGATTAAGTAATTAATTATTTAATAAAAAAAGATTCTAGTTATTACAAAATTTATGTGGTGATGACATAGAGGCACTTACGTTTCAACCGAATTTTTCCCTCTTACTCAGGGAACAATTTTCAGATTTAGTCGAGCACCCCTTAACTGCACTGCCAAAAGAGAGGGGAATTCTGAGAACAATTATATGTAAACTACTTGAAATATAAATGTTATTAGTCTAATGGCAAATAATGCTTTAATTTTCACATGAACTTTAACCAAATAATAAGTTTCAGTATTAAATAATATAAAATAAATTATGTATAGATAAGATTATTATTAAATTCACTAATTATGTATATTTTTTTTCTTTTATGAGTTGCAACAAAAAGATTAACCAGTCATTTAACAGGTTCAGTCCTAATCTGCATAACAATAACAGATAGTGAGAATATAAAAAAGCAGTTAACATTCTTATCATTATAATGTGACTTGGTTTAAAAGTAGCCTACACTACCCCAAGATAGAATGAAAGTTTCCATATTTATTTAGATTTCATCAAGTTCTCTCTTTTCAGTCACACATCCGAATTCATAAACAGCAACTTTTTAACTTCTGTTATAAAACTGTTTACTACCTCAAATATTATTTTGACATGATTACTGCAGATGGAGAAATCAAGATGGCTTCTCCAACAACCAGTTGCACACATAATGCTCAACTGTGGCATTGTCTTCAAATTTTTCCCCTCCTAAAGCTTTTTTCAGTAAACCAAACATGTGAAAATCACACATTGACAAGTCTGGATGGTAAAGTGGATGTTCAAGAGGTGTTCAATCGAATTTTAGTAAATTTATTACAAGTCTGAACTGCTGTACTCCAGCCATGCATTGTTGTGAAGGACATTACGAATCGGTTACTGCCGTCATTTGTTGTGATAAGCAGCCCTGAGATTACCCAACAACTCGCAGTAATATGCACATTTACCGTTTTTTCCATGTACAAAATCAATCAGCGAAACATTTTCAATCAAGTCACAAAATGCAGCTGTGAACTTTTCCAGCTGACAAGCATTTCTTGGCCTTGATCAGAGCATCCTCCCCATACTTCTTCTCTTCTCAGAGATATAATGGTGGACTCATATTTTGTCATAGATCACAATACAGGTTAAAAATACCAAAGCAGTTCAGAAGCTACAGACAGATGTCTCTGGACATTTGCATCAGTGAGAAGACGTGGAACCCACCTTGCCTTACTTTGCCATATCCAAGAGTGTCTGACAACAACAATGAATGCACACTCCCAATATTTATGCCCAACTTTGATGCAATTTTTGTGATAATTATACAGCAGTCATCTTCCACAAGATCATGAAAGGCCCAAATGTTATTATCATTGACCCTGGTCTACAGACAATGTTTGTAACTTTCTTTCTCCACTGCATCATGCCACTTCAAAATTATTTTGGCCTAAGTTTTGACATCTTCGTTGGTGAGAAATCAGATTTTAATTCATTGCATAGTAGATGATGATACCTCCTGCTCAGACAGTCCACTATTGTCATAGGAACATGACCTACAAGCATGATTGGCCAATTGCTCCCGTCCACACATATCTAACCAACTACCTGCAGTGCCCCATCACATTCACTGCTCTTCCTCAGTCCAATCACCAAAATTCCAGTTTATATTTGAATGAGCCTTGTACAAATCCTTTGATAATTTAGTGTAAGATATTTTATAATTCCTTACCACATATTTGTAAAAGAAGAAATGAATATACTTAATTCCCTTAAACTAAAAAAAAATGAATTACTTAATAACCTCAACAATATTTAAAGGAAATAATGTAAAATTCCCATACCAAAATGTCCTGAAGCATAAATACTAAGAGAATCTTTTCCACCACATATTTGAGTAGAATTTCCTGGGCAAGTTAACTGACAATCTCCTTCATCTCGACCCTGGATGTAACTCATACACATGCATCCTTTAGAAAGCTGAATACCACCATATCTATAAAAAAAATAAATGCTTAACATCATAAATATAATAAAAATTAGGTGTATTCATATATATATATATATATACCCAACATAAGTATATGTATATTAACAAACACTGCAGTAATCAATTAGCAAAGTTAAAAAGATATGAACAAATACAATAAAATTCAACCTCTTATTAACAAATTTAAAAAAATGCAAATTTGTAAATTATGTCCAACATATTGCCATAAGAAATTAAATTGTAAATTATACAATATGTAACGGAATATCACATAGTATTCATAACCAGTTATAGAGAAATAATTCAATATATTATATACAAGAAACTCTCTCTTTTTTTCTGTTTAGTCTCCAGAACTGCTGTAAGGTAATTCTGCAGAGGATGAATGAGGATAATATGTGTGAATGTGAATGAAGTGTAGTCTTGTACAATCTCAGGTTGACCAATGGTGAGAAGTGTGGTTAATTGAAACCCAACCACCAAAAAACACAGATATCCACATTCAAATTCATATAAAAGTAACTACCTTTACGAATTTGAACCTTAGAACTATCAACTTCAAAATCAGCTGATTTGCAACATCGCGTTAACCACTAGACCAATCTGGTGAGTTTTTATACACGAAACTAACTTACTTCAAGTTCACTGCAAACTCAGTAATATTTAATTTAACAATTAACTATAATAAGAATATTCTAATGCTGAGAAACTCTAAAATATTTTTTAGACATGAATACAAATGAAAATTTAAATGGAAAATCATACCACTGATTTAATAAGAAAGTTTACATCACCTAGTTCTGTCTTGTATGTTTCTACATCAGCCACGGTTATAAAATGTTAACAGCTTATTCTGTTAATAGTTTGTGCTCATGTATTGATCTATTCTACACTTTTTGGAGAAATTGTATAAATACCAAAGAATTGTTTTTGTATCAAAAAGTAATTACAAAATCAGAATATAAAATTCTAGATAAGATTTTTTTCTTTTTTTTTTAATTACAAATTAATGTTAATCTCTGTATATTAGCGAACCAATCAGTTTGTTGAAATTAAATTTAATTATTGGTGTGACACCAACCACAGAGTTCCTTAAAATTTCTTAGCAATGTCTGGCCATTTTTGAAAAGATTACTTTAAAATTGTGAATTAAAGATGCTTACAGACACTGTAAGGGCTTACAGCTGCTAACACTATCTTCAGGAAACCAAATTAGAAACACTATCATTGAAATTAATGATGACTAACATTTCAGAAATCTTCATTAAAACACTCAGCATACATGCTAAAATAAAATTAAGAAAATAATGAAATAGATAAGCTTTTAACAAATATTATAGGAACATAGTCAAAACTATCACTTCACTAGCATAGATTCATGATTTTTCAGTTACTATTTATATACACATAAGTTTTTTTTTAAATGGAACCAACATCAAGACCATATAATAATGCACATATATTATAATATGCATATATAATCATGCACATATATTATAAAATTATAAGATTCCCATAACCTTACCAATGCTGTACATTACATATATATATA
>JAAAKQ030351474.1:0-26024 GCA_010016005.3 Zanna intricata
GCTACAATTCGTTCATCTCATCCTCTGAAGATATAACCTAACGGTGGTTCCGGAGGTAAAAAAAAAAAAAAAAAAAAGCTATACTTCAGTGCAAAAAATAATTGTAAATATCCAAATACATCTTCAATCTGTTGTATTTACAGATGGAAACTCCATATGGCAAAGTAGTCCTACTGCACAAAAATGCTCCATATCCTGTAACCAGAAAAAAATTGCTATTAAATTAAAAATTAATGGACATGATCTTTACATGAAATTTTATATTCTTCCATGATATACTGGTCTTTAGAACTGATACTTCAAACGTAGTTATTTACTCATGTATTGTATGTAACAGATTTAGTGATTTTAAGTAAATAAACATATTTTTTTAAATTATTATGTTATTAATTTCCAGATATTTGATAAAAGAAAGTGCACTGGAGCTAGGTTTTCTATCTGAACTTCAAATATCAAATACTATGAAGTTAGATAGTGGTACTTATACTTGTACTGCTACAAATCCTTTTGGACATGCTGAGCGCACTGTTAATCTTCAAGTTCAAGGTAATATGCACATAAAAATATTTTTCACATTTTTTTAAACCGATTGTTTAAACCCTTACTGAAAAAAACATTTATTTAAAGATTATTTTAAAATGTATTGCTTCACAAGAAAACGGTTTTGTAGTTTTGGTACCACTGGATCTGCATAACGGCATACAGAAAAACAGTATGAAATGATTATTCATATCTTATTATTCATATCTACAGCTAGTTTAATGTTATCAAGTCGTACTGTGTTATGATAAAATATTTAGCATTAACAATCTCTGCAGAGAATACTTGTTTCATCGAGTGTGCTTTGAAATGGTTCAATTCTGAAGTTACTGAAAATATGAAAAAAGTATTTATAATTTTATGCAAAAAATACTTATGGAAAATTTTCTGATTTGTATATAATATTTTATTATAAAGGCTTACATGTTATTTTATTGTTTACAAGATATTTACACTTTCTACACCCTATAGTTTAATGATTTTAATGTTATAATTCAACTTTTAATACAACTTTTTTGAAACAAGCATTGTGGCTCTCTGAACAGTAGTAAAATTGCCTTAGACAGATAATGATGTGTAATTGATATAACAATAAAGATGATTATCCGGAACACATCATTAAATTAAAACATATTATTAAATATACTCTAAAATATTATTGCTGCAATAATAATTTATGTAAATCATAAAATCAATATTGAAGATAATCTGTGGATTATTAAAAGGTGCCTCTCAATGGGATATTTGTTCTGTACTGTATTTGATGATCATTAATATCGGTATGTAACATTATCTATATAAACTGCAGTGATTACATTAAATAGTACATCCAGCAGATTGGATGCACATTCACTCTCAATACAGTGATCACTAGAAACAAAAGAATGAGCATTTTAAAATTGCATCATAGAAACTGCAGGTTCAATGCAGTTTCAATAACAGTAAGCATTTAGTAACGAGTGAAATGTAGGTCACAAATATTCCACTGTGGACACTTATTGAATACAAGAAGTTATTTGGCAAGTTATTGATAAACAGTGAGAGACAATATTCTATTTATTCATAAAGTGTAGGGTAGTTCTTTTAGAAACAGTAAAAATAATAATGCTTGTGGAAAGTAAGTTGTTTGAATTTTAGATTTTTCTATTGTTAATGCAATATTAGTTTCAATCAATCATAAACCGAATTCTAATTTAGTATTTAATTTGTCATTAAATCAATTTTGTCTTCTTATTTGAAATATTTATAATTATAATTATTATTTGTTTTATCTTACATATTTTTAGACTAATACATTTTATTTAATAAGTAATTTTCATGTTTGTCAGTCTCTCAATATCCTTGTCAAACTGCAAACATGTGACAACACTAACCACAATACAAAGATATTATTTATAGTACATGGAAGCCACAAATGTAATTCAAAAGTATGAATCTATAAATAGAAATTTGCAAAATCTACTTGTTAAATGAACAGTTGTAGCATAGATCAAATATTCTCCTTGATCATATACTTGCTAGATTTCCAAATCACTTCTAAATGAGTGCAATTGGTAACAGCATTAGTGACAGCATTGCCCCATATTTTTGAAAAGATCTTATACTTCCATTTATTTAGTAAATGAGCCATTAATTTTTTTTTTAATTTTAATAAAATAACCTCCTTTGCTTATTATCTTCTTGTTTGGACTATATTTTTATTGAAACAAGATGAACTGGGTTTTTACTTACTCTTCGTGATAGGCTGACTGACTTTCTACTCTAATAATTCTTAAATTTTACTATTTTATAAATTTGCTTAACTGTCTAAAGTTTCATTTTCAAAAGTTTTGACATGTCATTATATTGAGGCTTTTTATCAAACAAATTTAACTGATACTAAATACTTTATAATTGAAGCGGATTTTTTGTTTTTATTCGATAGATGCTCCTGGAAGGCCTCATGATGTGAGAGTTGTTGATTCAGGAAGCCGAAGTGTAAAGTTGTCTTGGTCACCACCATTGGATGATGAAAGTTTAACATTACAGTACATAGTACAATATAAGCAAGATTCTGGTAAGAAAAATTAAGTTATTAAAATATGTTGCTTATCAATCATAATATTTCCTATCTGAACTCTCTCTTTATCTGTTTAGCCTCTGGAACTACCGTAAGGTATTATTTACTTCAGAGGATTGCTATCTGAACTGAGAATATTTATTTTTTTTTGTTTTCAGTATTAGCTAACATAAGAAATTATAACAGTTAATACCAGTGTATTTTATGACTAAAAATCTTATTCTTTAATACATATTATATTCATACATATCTAGTCCCTGTTCCAGTTTGTTGGTTTTAGTGCTGAATAAGCCTCAACAGCGCTTTCTGTCTATCGCAATCTCTTCCTCTCTATTTCCTCCTGATTTCCACCTCTACTCTCCACCACTTCTTGGTCTTCCTCTTGGATATCTTCTTATACCCTGCATCTCAATGGTTTATCTCAGGATTCTGTCTTCATCCATTGTCCTGAAATGCTCAAACCAACATACTTTTCTTCTGTTTTTCTTTTGTACAATAGTTACTCCCAATTCCTTCTTTACTTCTATATTCCTTATTATTTCTTGTCTTAATATCCCTTCTTAAAAATTTCATTTCCTCTGCCTGCAGATGACTCCAATCCTTTTCAGTCATTGCCCGTGTTTCAGCTGCTTATGTAGCAACAGGAAATAGAATTTATACATTATTAATTTTGCCTTCTGTGGCACATTTCTATCCTAAACTAAATGTTTAATAGTTTGGTAGAAGTTTCCTCCTTTCTGCAACTGTCTGGATATCTTATTTATTTTTTTAGTCTCCCATCTGCTATCAGACTAATGCCCAAATACTTAAATTGTCGGAATTTCAGTAGTGTTTCCTCCAACATAATAGTCCTCTCTCCATTTCTCTTTACTAATTCTGAATTCTTTGCCCCATTTCTCCAAACATTTCTTCACCTCTTCCTCATCAGTTCACCAAATCATCCACAAAAATCATTGTTCTAATGTCTTCATCCAATCTCTGTTTAACCTTTCTCATATTTCTTTCCATTGCTGTATTAAACAATACGGGAGACAATACACTTCCTTGTTTTAATCCATTTTTCATTTCAAACCAATCAGTATCTCCTACTATAGTTCTTACTGTATATTTGAGTATCCAGTATGTTTCTTCTATCTAATTTATATACTACTCTTTCACACCTATTTCTGCCAGACTCTCCCATATGGATTCTCTCTTTACTGAATCATACACATTCTCAACATTAATAAACACCATAATTAGTTTATTGTATTTTCACGTCCTTTCACACAATTGCTGCAGCATTATAGATAAGATTAATTGTATTCCTTTGCAGCCTAAACCATGTTGTTCCTTACTCAAATCTCTATATATAGGTCCTTAGTTCTATTTAAAATAGTTAATTCCAAAACTTTTGACATCTGGACACTATCCAAATTATTTCCTATAATTTTTTCATTGCTTTCTAATTCTTTTTTAAATAATGGTACAATCTCACTATTTCCCCATTCTTCTACTATGTTCAAATACTTTTGAAGATTCTGCATAGCTACTGTGTAACAACAGGAACTATTGTTGTTATTATTTTCAGTACATTCAGTTCAGGTGCTTTTCTAATCTTCACATTTTTTATTGGCTCTTCCACTTCCTATCAGCTTAGGACAATTACCTTTCCTGTACCTGTTGCTGTAACCTCCCTCTTCCTTGTCTCATTCATGAAATCCTTATGTAATAAATTCTTAAATAGTCTTGCTAAACCTGTTTTATCTTCTCTGGGTTTTGTGTAATTCTTCCACCATCTAGTTTCACACAAGTTATTCTCTGCACTGATCTTTCTTTGCCTTCATCATACCATAAAACATCTTTTTATTTCCATTCACATCCATTTCTAATCTCTGGGTAAATTACACCCATGAGTTTTTCTTTTCCACTGGCACTATTCTCTTGCACATCCTTTTTTTCTTGTTGTACATTTCCTTATCCTCCTCATTCTTATTGTTAAATAATTTTCTTAAAGCCTGAATTTCCTCTCTCACTCCTTCAGTACACCTTTCATGTCTTTCCCTCCTCTTTCTGTCTACATATTCTACATGTTTCTCCTTCACTACCCACGAAGGAAATTTTAGAATATGCCCGCTCCTTGTTTACTTCTTGAGTTTCAGTTGGGATAATCATGTAAGACTTCTGCATTATTATCTCCATAAACTTCTCCCTCACCTCATGGTTCTGCAATTTCCAATCTCATATCCTCTCAATTCCTTTGTTCCGTTTTGTCTTTTCAACTCCATTTTAAAATCACTAATCACTAGTCTAAAGTCACTATCTAGGTTACACTAGGAATGACATTTGTATCCACTAATTTCTCTCCCCAAATTCCATCTACTATAATGTAATGTATTACTAACTTACATATTCCATCCCAACTGTATCTTGTAACTCTATAATTGTCTTTTCATGAAAATAAAATTAGCGGCATTTCTTAAATAATTTCCTACACACTTGTCTACCAATTTCCTTCCCTCCTCATTCCTGCTTTCATGCCCAAATACTCTGGATACTGTCTCATATTCGCTTCTACCTGTTCCAACCACAGCATTAAAGACACCCATAATCATACTTATCCCCTTTATTTTATTCTCTATTTCTGTATCAAATAGTTTCTTTCACTCATCCAAACGTTTTGTTTGTGGCATATATCTACACAATTATTGTTTTGCCCTTTTTTAGTTAAATGACTTCTATCCTCTTATTGATGAGGTCACTCCACTCTTTGGTGTCTTGTATTCATAAAGCAAAAAATGTTTAATCTTCTCATTGCTTTGTCACTCTCTCTTCTCTCTCTCTCTCCCTCTCCCCCCTCTTCTCTCTCTCTCTCTCTCTCTCTTTCTCTCTCCCATTTTGTTTCATTGACACCCAAGATTTCTAATTTCCTTTTTCTCGTTGCATAAACTATTTCCACAAAAATTTTCACAATATTTCAAATTTCCACTTGGATTATCATAGTTAATTTGAATGTTATTTTCTATCATTCTTAGCATTTTCACTCTAACATTCATAGTTGACATAATTTTGTGTTTCATTCTCTAAACTACTTTTTTAGTGCTAAAAGGACACTCATATCAATTATTTTCTCAATTTTTCTGGTTAAGTTAAAATATTCAGTGTTCCAATTTTAAACTTTGGAAATTTCCTGGGTAATTTTCCATTTTTCCTGTTCAGTTTCAAGGCTTCTCTAAATGTTTGAAAGTGATTTTACTACAGTACTGGCTTGCTGGAACTGATGTAGCTAATTTTTTTGAGTACATCTTAGTCTGGTTTCCACCCTTCGACCTATTTGGCTCATGAGGCCCTATCGATAATTACCTACTACCAACATAGCTCTCAGGGTCAGACTCAACCAATAATGAAAATTTTTATGGTTTGAAAACAAAAACTTGATTTTAAAAGTAATTGTTGATGTCAGCTATAGGAAATCATGTGACTACAATGAAAATCCTTCACCTTCCATGTATCATTATTTTTTGGACTATTCTATTCATTAAAAACAATACTGACAGGTTTTATAAGAGAACTGGTAAACACGCATACACACACACACACAAGCGTGCGCGCACACACACAATATTTAATAAAATCATTTTCAAAAATGATTTATTGATTAATCATTTCATACTTTTGTTTAAATCTGTTTATGCACGGTTGAAGAAATTTCTAATGGACCTGAATCATAGTAATTTTCCTTTAGGCACTGTTCGTCCAAATAAACAAACTTTTTACACTTAATTGTTATTATAGAAATAAATTTAATAAAACTTATAAAAACACAACATATAAATTAAAAATACAAATCTTTATCACCGGTGTGACCAACACTTGTCGACCAAGCAGTACAATCGCCTTACGTGAATCCAACAACTACTCGCACGCCAGTCAAACAGCAACTAACTGAACATATAATAATGCGTACACCATATGTAGTACGCAAGTGTGCATCAAACTAATCCTAAACATACTCCCGGCCTAAATGTAAATCTCTTACATTTACATCTAATTAGTACAAACAATAATAAACAGATAATACAAACAATGCAAAACATAATACAATGAATAAAAACAAAACAATGAAAAATATTGAGGTAACTAATAAACAAATTAAATATAAGTATGTGCTACATCGTAACAAGCAATAAACAAAAATTAAATGGAATACATTAGTTAATAGAATGTACAATTATAGTCTGTTTTTTTTTTTTAAGTATTATTCCAGAAAAGGACAAAGTTTGTGAATTGGTCACTTCATATGACTGTTAGGTGTCCTAAGAGACACAACTTGCACCAATCTGTCTTCATCTGGTTGATCACATTCAATAATACCAGTATGCCAATTTAAAGGAAATGTCTCTTCTTTTATGAGTACGAGCAAACCGGGTTGTAAATTTTAGTGTTTTGACAGCCATTTCATTCGCTGTTGGATGTTGTGAAGATAATCCAAGGATCATCGTTTCCAAAGATGTTGATTCATCTTCTGAAGTTGTTCCCAGTGTCGTAACCTATTAACAGATACATTAGTGAAGTCGAGATCAGGAAGAAGGGTTGGGTTTTCACCAAATAAAAATGTGCAGGAGTTAGGAAGGAAAACTCATTAGGATCATTTGGGAGCGGTGTTAATGGCCTAGAGTTTAGGTATGCTTCTATCTGGCATAAAACGGTCACAACTTCTTCAAAGATTAGTAAGCGATTTCCAATAGTCAAATGAACTTTCATAGATTTAAGCAAAATAAGGAGAACTTGGTGGGATGAAATGACACTTAAATTCATCCATCGAAGCAAATTCATTTAATTTACTCCTTGTTTCAGTTGCCTTCAAAAAATCCTTGATTTTCTTAAGTTGATTATTGGCTCCCACGAAATTGGTACCGTTGTCGCTATATAAATTTAGAATACGTCCTCGTCTACTGATGAATCTTCGTAGAGCAGCAATGAACGCTTCCGTTGTCAAATCAGATATGAGCTCAATATGAATCGCTCGCGTAGACAAACAAATAAAAATACCGATGTAGATTTCACTAAAGTTTTGCTTTGAGAACTGCCAGTTTTCAACATAATTGGGCCAGCGTAATCAACCCCACTCTTTAAAAAGGCACGTGATGGTTACACGCGGTGCTCTGGAAGTATGCTCATTTTTTGTTGGGCAACTGACGATTTTAATTTAAAGCAAGTTATACATTTATGGATGACTCGTCCTATAGAACTTTTTCCGGATCCAATAACGTTGACGTAACGATGATGCCAAGTGACGTCTTCTGCCTTTTGTTGAATTTCCGATACCCTATTCGCTATGAACATTTTCCATTTAGACAGTGGTGCAGAAATCCACGCTAGGAGTACCGCCGAATCAGTCCAAAGATGGGAGTTGCTGTCCTTATATTTAAAATTTTTCTTGTTTTAGATAATAAACGAGCCAATAACAAGGCACCACACAGTTCGAGTCGTGGAATTGAACGTTTTTTCAAGGGTGCAACTCTCGATTTTGAACAAAGTAAGTGTGTAAGTATATTTCCTTTTACATCTGATGAACGTATATACATACAAGCGCCATAAGCTAACTCAGAAGCATTTGAAAAACCACGTATCTGTATATCTGAACTTTGGCCCTTTCCAATTACTAATCTATCGATATGTACGTTTTTAATAAATTCTAATTGCGAAACTATTGACTTCCAGTAATTATAAAGTCCAACAGGGAGTTGATCGTCCCAATCCAATTTTGTCTTCCATAAACGCTGTAAAAATATTTTATAATTAATTACTATCGAGCTAATTAAGCCTATAGGATCAAAAATAGTTGAGATTATTGACAAGGCGGAAGTTTTGTAAAAGATTTATCCTTTGGAGGGATTGTATGAAGACATCGGCTATCGGGTCCCATATTAGGCCTAAGGTCTTGATTATGTGCACGTTATCTTCAAATTCCAACGGAGTCTTAGATTCTCTGTCTTCAAATAGTATATTTTCTAATACCTCTAGTCGGTTCAAACACCATTTGCGGATAGGAAATTCACCCAACTTGAGTAATTCAGTTAGTTGTCGTTGAGCCTCGACGGCTTCTTCAACTGTCTCCCTTCCTGAAATGCAGTCGTCGACATACATATCTTTGATTAGTATTTCAGCAGCTACTGGATTATTATGGCCTTCATCAGTTGCTAATTGATGGAGACATCTATTTGCTAGAAAAAATGCTGCAGATGTGCCATAAGTCCAGGTAGTAAGTTCATCTACTTCGGTCAGTTCATTGGAGACCTTCTCCACAAAATACGTTGAAAATTGGTTTCACGTTCATCGATTTCAATCTGTCGGTACATTTTCGTTATATCAGCTGTAAAACATACTTGATGAGGTCTAAAACGTAGTATAATTGAACATAAGTCTTGTTAGATCGTTGGGCCAATCCGTAAAACATCATTTACCCATAAACCAGATTTGGTTTTGAATGACGCATCAAAGACGACTTTGACGCATCAAAGACGTTTTTGTTGAAGTACTCTCTTTAAAAACTGGATGGTACGGCATATAATAGCCCTTCTTTATGTTCCCTTCTGTTTCTGAAACTCGTCTCATATGACCTAAAGCCTCGTACTCATCCATGAACTTAATGTAACTATTTATCAGGCCTTGGTTGTTAGCTAATCGGTTTTCTAGATGTAAAAATCTTATAAGAGCTCCTTCATATAAATCATTAAAAGTAGATACATTCTCCATAAGCGGTAATCGAACCTGCCAAATTCATTTCTCTTCGTGTTTTTTTGAAAGTGATCTTCACATATCTTTTCAGATTGTGTAAATGATCGTCTATCTTTGTCTTCTATTTCCCAAAATCACTGCAACTGATCTTGAACATTGTCACTGCGTGTGATAAAACTTCGTTCCAAATCAATCTTTTTTTTGTAGGTACGAGTCCAGATAAAATCCAACCTAACACTGTATTGATCAAAGTAGGATGATTCGATTTGTAGAGTGGTGAGTCAGGAATAAGCAGTTCAAAGAATACTTCAGCTCCAAGCAGAATATCGATATTTCCCGGAACATTAAAACTAGGATCTGCCAAACAAATGCCTCGTGGTAATAGCCAAGAATTATAATCCAATTTTGAACTCGGAGTAGTTCCAGTTATTGTCGGTAGAACACAACAACTAATTCTTCGAAAATAAGGAACACATTTCGAATTAAATGTAACCGTCACACAGTGCTTGGTTTCGGATCGAACATCATTTATTCCATGTATCGGTATAATGTTGTTATGTTTTTTAAGGTTCAGACGATTGACAAACGACTCGCAAATAAAATTCGATTGTGACGCGCTATCAAGTAATGTTCGGCAGTCGTGCTTATTACCAAAACGATCTGTAATCTCCGCTACGGCTGTTGCGAGAAGAATCTCGTTTTTTGAACCCTTCATAGAACAATAACTAGCTTCAGGGCCCTTATACGGCTTAATTGAATCTCGATTGAATGATACTTGTGTATGTGAATTTGTAGAACAGTTATCCTTGGATGAATCTGAATGAGAAATAGGTCTATGGCTATCACTATTCATATCCTTACATACTACAGCACGATTATTGTCACTAACTTGAATCTTATCAGTTTGTTGTTCGTAATGTAGCGAAGTGTGATACTTACGACAGAATTTCATACAAGTTTTACTCGAATTACAATTTTTGGAGACATGACCGTTACGGAGGCAGTTGGTACATAATTTATGTTCTCTAACGATTTGTTGCCGTTGTTTTATGTCAAGCCTTGAAAATTCAGGACATCTAAACAAAAGGTGAATTTTATGACATAGCGCGCAATTACTTTCTTGCTTGGTTAAAAATGAATAATTATTAGTATGACTGACTGGCTTATTTGTGTAGTAACCGTTCGACCCTTGCTTAGGTGCATCTTGTCGCGGTTTAAAGTTAGTAGGTCCCGGTTTCAAATCATGGTTTACCTTTACCGCTTCCAGCGCTCGCCGCCGGTCTTCGAGGAATGTAAATAGATTTTCTAAAGTTAAATTCCCATGTCCACTTTTTGCAATAATAGAGGCAGAAATTAATAAGACGGCCTAAACTTGCGGCGGATTCCTTTTGTACAGACACGGTGCCGAAAATAGAGCATTAATATGTTGTGCAATTATTCTTGGATTGTCATATGGTAAAATTGTCGGCGGTTGGAGATATATTAGAAATTAAAGTTTTAGGTTCACCGGTTAAACTAGAATTTAAATAAAATACACTCTGCATATCGGACAAATACTTATTATTAATTATTAAACTTTCCAACAAATCTTTAAAATTTACCCACTCAGAATAAGCACCAGTAAAAGTCGAAAGATTTAGTAACTGTAGCCCTAACGGTTGACTACAGTGCGCTGATGCATTTCAATTATTCGATGGAATAGACGAAATACTGCCGGAATCTTGTTTTAAATATTTGTTTAAGAAAAACTCTATTTTTGAATTAACAGAAAAATACTGCTCCTCTACAACCGCAAAGGTTTTATCATAATTGTCAACTTCGCCTATAATTTCCAATTCCTCGTAAACCTCGACGTATTTATTCCAATTCTCGTTCAAATATTCTAATCGTTTTTTAATTTCGTGCTCGTTATCGGTTTCGAAAACAAATTGATTAATAAGTGTTTCTTGCCTACAAATGGCTGCCTTAAAGTGGTGCACTGTTTTTTAATCGCTTCTAATTCTTTTTTCTTCATTTTTTATATAATATTTTAACAATAGTATTCTTGATAACAAATGATATCAAATTCTCAAAAATAATACAAATAATTCATTACATAGTTCAATAAATATAAATAAATACATTCATCATGTGAGTTGATAATCGGACTCAATTGCATAATTCGAAACAAAAAAATTATAAGGAATACAAAACAAATAAAAATTACAAGGAATAATGTGGGACAAAACAGATAAGAAAACTAAAATTAAACTTATAAGGAATTAAAATTAAATCGTGAAAGATAGGAGACCTCTAACCACTAATATATTGCTAATAGATATAGACAAATATAAACTGACCTCAATTCCATAATTCTGATAAGCTTGGCGACAGCTGAGCGATAACTTCGAATTCTTACAGTGACACAGTGATGACATCATCTAGACAGTGTTGCGTAATACTCGAACTCCCGACCATGACAGATAAAATAACTAAATTTTAATTTTTCAAAACTAAGTTCAAATACATATATGTGTTTACATATGTAAATCACATTGATAAAACAGTAATCTACGTCGTCGGTACGATTGAAGTTTACGAAAATAACGTAAATTAAAAGTTCATCCGGCCTATAGGAGACCAAAAAATGTTTATGCATGGTTGAAGAAATTTGTAATGGACTGTATCATAGTAATTTTCCTTTAGGCACTGTTCGTCCATAGTACACTTAATTGTTATTATAAACATAAATTTAATAAAAGTTATAAACACAAACATATAAATTAACAATACAAATCCTCATCACCGGTGTGATCAACACGAGTCGACCAAGCAGTACTCTCGCCTTAAGTGAATCCAAAAACGCCAGTCAAACAGCGACTAACTGAACATATAATAAGGCGTACACCATATGTAGCACGCATGTGTGCATCAAACTAATCCTAAACAAAATGTATAAATATAATATTTATCAAGTATACCCATTCTTTTAATGTTGTTACAAATTTCCAAAATTTCTAAATTATTTTTATAGTCAGTAATACTATGTCTATACACAACAAATGGTTGACCATATTTGACACATCTGTCTTACCACTTTGTAAGGATTGTAATTTTCCATTAATCGCTTCTTAAAAGAGCTGTTAGTTTTCTCAATATAAATGTTATTGCACTCATTATATATAATTTTATATATTCCTTTTAAATCCTCTTCATTACTTTTATTATTATTATTCCTTAAATATTTTATAACATGGTATTTGGTTTGTATGCTTTTTTATATTTATTTTTATCATTAACTTAAGTCATTTTTTCTATTATTCTGTTTGTATAACTATATTCTAAGAAAAGACTATTAATAATTCTGTGTTATTTTCTTGTTGCAATTGTGTAAAATTATCACTGTACTTAATTCTCTGCTTTCTGTACATCTTTTCTATAACCATTAAATATTGATATTTGTTTTATTACATCTATTTCCTACTTAAATTTAAAAGTTATTAAATTTAGTAATTTTTGAGATGGTTGTTTAAGGTGGTTTTATTTTATAATGATACGTATTGTCCTATACATTCATTAATTCATTTATGTTTGCTATTTCATTTTCAAGTTTAGTTTTAGCTTGTATTGCCGTTTATTGTTAATGTATTCAGTGAATTTGTAGCTTTCTTAGTCTGGTTTGATGTATGTTAGGTAAAGTGTAGTCACTTGGGTTTGACTGTATTGATTCTCTATGTTTGTGAAATAGTATTACTATTGTATTGCGGTTCTGTCACAAGTGGTTATGGTCATCAACATTGTTTTCTGCATCTAGGACAAATTTTGTGTGTTATTATTCAGATAATGTAAATTTTTTTGGGACAGCCTGTATCCTACAGTCTATACAGTATTGTTTGTAAAATTGTACAAGTATAAAACTTATTTTAAAAAGTTTGTACATTTTATCATTTAAGATGAATGATTTCTTAATACATATATTACATATTTTTGGATTTTCTTATCTATCTAGACAAATGTATATACATGTATGTCTTGTATAAATTTGTAACTGTATGTACTAGAAGTGTAATTCATATAAATATTTGTTTAGCGTGGCTTTTTGTATAACTATTGTCAACTTCAACCCGGTAAAATAACTTGCTTGTGGGTTTACACTGACCAGCAGAATTACTTCAGATACAGAACAGAAATGTCAAGAACATATCTAAAGATAAAAGTAACATCAACAAATAATTTACATGTGCAAATCAAACCTACACTGGGTGTACTAAATACTATTATTGTGAGAACTGGATACAAATTATTTTGCAGATAAAAAACAAATACAAGTGTTACTCATAATATCGAAATAAATCCTTGCAAATCACATTTTGGAAACCAAACGTACAAAAATTATAACATGATGTGTAAATTTTGTACACAGTATTTAACGCATGGCACTCAAAAGATAAAAGATTTGATAAGAATGCATATACATTAAATTTGACAAAAATTACTTACTAAAGAAGCACACAACGCATTGAATATAAACTATGTTAAACAAGTCAAATATATTGAAAATGTGATTCCTAATCGCTAAATATATAATAAATTTATTATTATTTAAAAAAATAAATAATGCTTTTGTAAAAAGCTCACATAGTACTTTGCTCTTATGTTTACAACGAACACTCATTACCATTAACCTTATTATTAACTTAATTTTTGAATGAATATAAACAGTGTTTAAAAAATTAATTAGTAAGTTAATGTTTTGTTAAAGATGTAGCATAAATATAAGCTGACAAGCATGCATTCAAATATCAGGTCAAAAAAATCAGAAATTTAGATATTTTTCTTTACTATACAAGCAAGAATAATTTACTGATTAAATTTATAAAAAGTATATAAAACAAAAGCAAAATATTAAAAAAATACGTGTCTTTTGTTTCTCTTCAATTTGTTTCAATTTAAGGTTAAAATACTAAATATTAAAAAAATATTTTTGCTAATAAAGAGGGTTGGTTGATTTTTAACTAACATTTTAGAAAAGATGCTTGCCACATCTCGGGTTAAGAGACATTTCCACAAGTTTTGTTAGTTACTTAAAATTGTACAATGCATTGTAATGTCATATTACAATGCAGAAACACATTTAGAAATAACACATTGTTTTAAACTATAAAATAAAATTATACTGACTGGTCATAAGACTGAATATTTTGAATGTAAATGCAAAATTTATAGCCCAGTAATGAGTAAACCCATTAGGTTTACCAGGCTAACGAAGACTTATTAATATTAATAAACACCAAGCAACTTTAAAATCATTCATTTTTCATATTTAGTTAAGCTGCCTTGAATTCCATTATTAAACACAAGTTGAATTAAAAATTTTCAAATGTCTGTCAATACTTTTCAAAACTTAAAAATAAATATAAATTTTTATGAATAAATTATCACTTTAGTCATATTCTTAAAGCTTATTGCATATAATCGACAAAAATTCAGATGTTAGGAGGAAAGTTTTTAAAATTTAAAATCTGTAAAGTTTAAATCTAAAGTTCTGCCAATTTTAAATTGGCAATAATTATTATAGTTTAATGCTAATAGTTTTAAACTGGAATTATCTCAAATGAGCTAATGAGAAACATATAATAATGGAAAGAACAGAAATTTTATACAAACATTTTATAGCGGTAGTATTTTCTACTGCTATTGTATCAAATATTTTTTGAAGTTTCAGTTAGGGTCTGTGACTTTCAGTTAATGGCATTTTGTCATGTTCCTTATCAATTAAAGACATGATTAAACAAATTAAAAAATATACTGCAAATTGATTCCATTAATATATGTTATATTCCAATAATATATTCTTTTGTTTAACTATTATTAAATAGGTCTGACATAAGCTTTGCTTCTGTGATTGAAGGCACACCCTGCACTTCTCCTGGTACTCAGAAGAATCCAGATATGAATGGTACTAAAATCTAATAAATTGTGGAACTTCTTTGTTGACATCAGCGACTAATGAAAATACATTCAGCTAAAGTTTTATAGCATTAATTGTACTAGCGATAGATTATGCAGTAACAATGAAAATTGTTGCTGATAATATAAGCAGTTATCTTTTATTATATTTTTTTTTTTTTTAAATAAAGAGTTATTTTTCAGACGATGACTGGCAGAGTGTTGCTGCTGGCACTAATAAAGTAGGAGTGTTAATGGATTTACAACCTGCATCATTATACACCATCAGGGTCATGGCAGAAAATGAGCTTGGAGCCGGTGAATTAAGTGAGCCTATCTTGTTGAGAACTGAAAGCGAAGCACCTACTGCTCAGCCTCAGAATGTTGTTGTAACTTCAACTGAGTCTGACCAATTAAAAGTAATTTGGTCAGCACCTGCTCGACATCACTGGAATGGTGAAATACTTGGCTATAATATAGGGTTTCGGACTCTTGGGTCAGAATTTTTTGATTTAAATTAATTCTTGTAATTATAGATTTAACTTTTATACTAAGATAATATCTTTGATTAATGAGGCGTAACATTAGTGTTTGCAGTTTTACATGTTTATTTTTAACAGTAAATAGTAAAACAAAATTTTTGTTATAGAACACTAAAACCTGTATATCAGATTATAATGGCTGTTGATTTGTTTGAATGTCTCTGAGAAACAGGTATCTGTACTGTAGGTCCTACGATAATAACTGGGTAACCATTTATGAAAGATGATCAGACTAGGAATGACACCTGAAAAGAGCTGTCAGTCGTTTTTGTAATAGTTGAAAACACCAGTAGTTTAATGGTTGATGCAGCCCGGAAAGCACAAACTTGAAGCTTTGCATCTGCTAGGTTTTGAGTTACTCACAGCTGAAACAGAGGAAAACTACTGCTGTAATTTCTGACAAAATGGTTTCTTTATTCCTTTTCTTTTTTTTAGTTATGTGAATTTTTTGAATAAAATATTTCATAAGTAAAATGCAGAAGGGTGTACTTAAAACTGACGACAAACCAAATCTTATAATAAAACTTTTAATAGCTTACCTCAAAATATTTTCATTTGTCTATAAGATCATCTTCAGTAGTGAAGATTTTACCTTCAGTGGTTTTTATCTTCAGTTCATTTCATCTTCAGTGGTGAAGATTTTAGCCATCCATGAAGATGGATGGCTAAGATGTTTTTTATAGTAAGTTATTAAAAGTATTTTATTTTATAATTTGGTTTGGTTTGTTGTCATGGAAGTGTATATTTAAAAATTATTTTTTTCATTAATCAATTGTAATACTGTTAAGATAATTGTTTTACTATTTAGTAATTTCTATGGACTTTTTTACTTAAAATATATCTATTGTTACCACATGCCTAACATAAAATCTGTGGATGCAACAGGTGACTAGCTCAGATACCAGCGGGAGTGCAGTATATGTACGCGCATACAAAGGCAGCATTCCCACCACATAGCTAACTGATTGCGCAGATCCCTCACCATAGTGACACTTCGGCCCTACCACTACAGGCTCGAATAAATGAAGCTTCTCAGGCATGAACTTTCAATTCATTGTCGACCAGCCTGGAGAAGACCTAGCAGAAGAAGAAGATGGAAGAAGACTGAAGAAGTTCCCTGGCCAGCACAATGTGGGACCATCCAGAGGATGCCAGCATCCCCGCTGGAGCAGCAGGCCTGGCTGGCCCGCCCAGGGAGCCTCTGGATGCGGACGCTACCTTTTCACTCCAGCTCTCCGGAACGTCCATGAACGTCTCTCCGAATTATAATTTAAAGATTACTTTCTTTTGTTCAAAAGATATCAATCAGTTACAGATGAGAAGTAAATATTTTATTTACAATAAAACTAAATGGTCATACCAATAACAAAGTGAACAAAATTTCAGATTTATACAAAAATAAACAAGTAAAATGTAGGGTCAGTACATCATTTTTGGTACTTGCAGTCCCAAAAACCAGAAAAACTTTTCAGTTTAATATGAAACTTATGGGGCAAAATATAAAACATACAATTTTGAATCCTAAGGAGATCTTTTTGTCATCCCAGTTTTCTTTCAAAATTTTCTTTTATTATTCTGCAGGCGTGACATATATCTGCTTATAGCCTGCTCAACAAAACCCGCTTAATAATATCGGTCAGAATCATGGATGCATGGATGCCTACAAAGAAAGACGGAGAAATTTTTTTTTTTGGGAGAAAATCATGAGAAGAGATACTCTCTTTTAGTGAAGGATGAATGGATAAAATACAGAAATGACAAAGGAACAAAGGTTACCTAACTAATATAGCAGCTTATTTTTACAGAGTGGCTTAAGTTGTTTGTACTCACAGGCAAAGCCCAGAGGATATCAGGACCTACTGGAAATTTTTAGTGATAAATTCTCATTATGCCAAAGGAGATGCAAATACTCTAAAGACTTTGTGGCTACCATTCTAAACATATTTATATTCTATTGGTTTTAAATGAAGCGTGACTTCACTTTATTAAAATTTTCATTTTTTATCATTTCAGTCATCTGTAAGATTAGAATATTTTAATTGTAAAAATGCTTATGAATGTTTATGCACATTTGTGTACAAAGTAGGCTGTTATAATTGATTAAAATATCAGTCAATTAAAAGAACATTTATTTATTTTTTTTAATACTGCCTTAATGACATATTTGTTCCTTCTTTTTCCCCATCATTATTTAACTCATTTATATTTTTGTTTTGTCTTTTCATTTACGGCACTGCTGTCCCTTCCATATTTTCACTTGCCGTGAAATACTTTTATGATTTTTTTTTCTTTTTTTTTTGTTTCACCTCCGGAACCACCGTTAGGTTATATCTTCAGAGGATGAGATGAACAAATTGTAGTGTGTGTGAAAAATGCCATGCCTGACCAGGATTCGAACCCGGGACCTCCGGATGAAAAGCCGAAACGCTACCACTTGGCTACAGAGGCCGGCAACTTTTATGATGTTCACTATAAAAAATTACCTGTCAAAATTACCAAATTCAGCTGTTAAATAAAAATTAACATACTTTTGTCCTCTTTAATTTATTATTAAATTCCATTTTTTTCAGAGTCAGTCGATCGACTGGGTTTAATTTTACAACAGTTCCACCTCAAACTGGTGGATCAGGCGTCATCCTGCTAAAAGGTCTAAAGAAATTTACCCAGTATGGCATTGTAGTACAGGCTTTTAATGAAAAAGGCCCCGGCCCATTATCAAATGAAATATTTGCTCAAACATCTGAAGATGGTAAGTATTTCTTAAGTGTTGAAGTTATCATTATTTTTTACTAATAATGTTAGTTCTAGTTTCTTGTTCTTACTAATAACTAAATGAGTATTTCTAATTTCATGTTTCTCATCTGTAAATTAAATAATAATCAGATTGTTGAATATGACATACTGTATGAATGTGCTTTAAATTCAGGATGCAATATTTTCAGCTATACTTGGAGGTGTGAGTGCCTGCTTTTTTATAACTCTATTATTAGCACACTGAACAGATGTAGCTCACTTTTTTTTCTAGTCAGTTAATGCTGTTACTAAAGCATTTTCAACTCATCTTTCAACATATTATTTACTATTCTGTGACCAATATAAAACATGTATCATCTTTTTTTTAAACGCTGGCCTAAATTTATGTTCTGAATATAATTTTAGTTAATAAATATGTTTCACTGTTCAGAACAGGTTCATTGAAACTTGCAAAGCGATATGTTTATAAGATATTTTTTTTTTATTTTTTTTTTTTAAGTTAAGTAACATTAATCATATTTTATTTAATAATTCATATCTTGCATAAAATACAGATATAATTATTTTAATGATGGACTACCCTTGTGTATGTTAATTTCTCTTGTTAATATTATTTAACATCATGTATGTTTTGGAAAAAATTTATCAGGCAAAAACTCAAATGACAAAAGCAATTAAAACCTGGAATGAACTCTTTTCACAAAGTAGGAATCCCTTTTTACAGCTTTCAGATATTAAATAAAAACACAGTATAAAATATAACAGAGAATTAAAATTAACATTTAGTGTAAAATAAAAAAAATTACTAACAAACAGTAGGTACTCTCTTAAACAAGCTGCTGCTTCCTACCTGTGTTATCCTATACATATATTAAAGTATACACACAATAGATAAGTCAGTACTAGTAAGCATGAGGTAGTCAGAACAAAGTTGTTGTTTAAAAAAAATGTATTTGCTGAATTATGCTTACTACAATGAAAAAAATTTAGAATAAAATTAACAGTCAAGTCTTTGATTGCTATCATATGGTCGGATTATATTTGTTAATCTTCAGAGATATTTGGGTAAATCCAGGGGAAACACAACAAAACATGTCTTTTCAAGACACCTTTAAAAGATGAGCTACACTTGAAAAGCTTAAGGATAGCACAGTAATTTGTCGTCCAAAAACAAAAAGAGCTAAGGAGAGTTGATTTCAGGTCAAATATTGGAAGAAATGACATAAAGTTTTGATGAAAAGCTAAACAAGTGAGAGACTTTTGCTATGAGTTGAAGTTAGTTAAAGAAGTTCTGAACTAGGAGTAGAAAAGACAGTTGACTGATGCAAGAAAACATTTTTTGTTGACTTGCCCAGCAAACAAAATTATAAAATCATTCACAGAAATTATTGAAACAAAAAGGCTGCTTTCAGTGGAAGTATATAAGTACAACACAGCCAAAATATATTTTTACTTTAAGATACTTCCCTTGAAAATACTGGCATTTAGAAAAACAATCTGTTCACAGTTTGAGAACAAGCAAATAAGGTCTACTCTTTTGCTTTCTGCCAACACCAAAAGAGAATGTAAACTACCATTATCCATGACTCACTCATCAACTGAGCTTAGAGATCATAAAAACAAAAAGTTTGATCACTTACAAGAAAAACATGCAAACCACAAGGCAGTGCAGATGACAATTTTCAAGAATCATTTTATAATGATTTTGTTCATAATCTTAAAATATTTATCTAAATAAAACTGCCTCAGATTATATTACTGGATAATGCTCCAAACCACCTCAGCAAACAAACTTTAATATTAGGTAAAATAACTGCTGCCCTTTTTATTTCCATACTTTCAAACAATAATAATAGGTACATTAAAGAAGAAAACAAAAAAAATAAATAAAAATATTTTCTTGTTCAGCCACTTTCTCTGTTTAGTGGATCCTTCTATACTGCAAGCCCATGGGGTGAAAAGTGAAAGTGACATCAAGATTTATGCGCTGGTACTTTCCTATTGTGTAGGATGGGAAATGCCTACAATTTTGGATGGGCTTAGAATTGATAAGGTGGGCTGGAGTCAGATGATCCAGAACTGGTCCTCCATGTTGGGGGTTGAGAGCTAAGTTGACATCCCATCTCATAAAAATCGAAAAGTTATAAAACACAGTCAACAAGCCTCAGATAAGATATGAACTTATAGGATTAGGAACTAGATGACAAATAAATACTTAAGAATTGAACATGGAATGCGAGATTGTTTTATGCTTCTGGGGCACAGGAGATACTAGATGATGAGCTTGCTTCGTTTGACATGGGCCTTGTGGCACTGCAGGAAATACAATGGGCAGGAGAGGGTATGATACAGGGAAGGAGGTTCATGATCCTTATAGTGGGATGAGGAATAGATAATAGCCACCAGTTTGGCATGGATTTTGTCATAAGAAATCTTCTCAAATCATGTATCATGAAGTTTGAGGCTATAAGGGATCAGATTTGCTGGTTGAGACTCAAAGAGCATTTCAGGAATATCTCTGTGATATACTACCATGCCCTGACAAAGGATAAGGATGATGAAGGATAGTTTTTATAATTTACTGGAGTATATCTGACAGAAAGCCAAGTATGATGTTAAATTATTACTGTGTAATGCAAGTGCAATTATAGGTCAAGAAAAGGTATGGAAACTGCATGTTAGTGGCCATAGCTTGTATGACGTTAACAATAATTATGGGATAAAATTGCCAAGCTTTATTGCTGGAAAGGACTGTAGAATTATGGATTATAAGGACCTTTTAAACCCTATAAAGTTGTCCATAAACAATCATGGGCATCCCCATGTAAAAAGACAAGGAACCAGATAAATCATGTACTGGTGAACAAGAGCAGCAAGAACTGCATGATGGATGTACAATCCCTGAGGAGTGCAGAGATTGGGTCAGATCACTACCTGGTATTGATCAAGCTGAAACAGAATATCTAAGAACAACATAATATTACCAGTTCTAATCAGGGTACAATAAGTAGTAAAACACCTTCTACTTAATGTATAATAAACACAGATTTATTAAAGGATGGTAGGAAAAGGCTAGAGTATCAGGTAGGGATATGGAATAATTTCAGGGCTCTCTAATTAGAAGGGAATGTTGATAACTATTTCCAGGAAAAAAGTGTGGAAGATGCCCAGCTGGATGTCAAAAATACATGTATAACGATGAGTTCAAATGAGAGGAAAATTAAAAGGAAGAGAAGGAATAGGAAGAAATGGTTTAATGAGGAATGTAGAAGTGTAGAGGAGAGAAGGTTGGCAAAGGAAAGGATGCTGGAATAAAGTGGTGATGAGTATCTGGAACAATACAGAGACATTAGAAGGAAGACTAGGAGTGGTATAAGAAAACAGAAAAGGGATTTCTTGAAAGAAATGATTGCAAGGGCTGAACAGGAAAACATGAGGGTAATATAAAGGATATTTTCAAACAGTGTAATTTTTTAGGAGGAGACACTCACTGCCTGTAAGTTTAGTCAAGAATGCAAGAAAGGACCTGGTTGTGAATGATGTAGAAAGTTTAAAACTCTGGAGTGTTAATATTTTGAGGAGCTATTTGGTGTACACATTAAGAAACAGAAACTTCAGGACAGGAGTCAGTTCTGACAGTTGAAAATTGGAGGAGTCGTTATTGGATATAAAGTGATATAGAGATAACTAAAACATTTAAAACATTTAAGGTGGGTGAAGCCTTAGGAAGTTATGGAGTTAAAGTGGAACTGAGAAGCACAGAGGTTAAATCTGCTGTGAAGTTGGTACATACAATAATACTGAAAGTGTGGGCGGAGGAAAAAGCCTAAATACTGGGTACTCCCAATCCATAAGAAAAGGGATGAGGCTGAATGTTGCAATTACAGAGGTATGACCCTTCTTGTTATAACATACAAAATACTACCAAAAGTATTTTTAAAAAGAATAAGCCCATATACTGATGATAGGATCAGAGAGTAGCAGGCTGGTTTTAGGAAGGGTAAGCCACCATGGATCAGATTTTCAGAACACAGCAGATATTGAGCACATGCTGGGAGAATGACATTAATGTGTACTGCATGTTTGTAGATTTCAGTAGAGCTTATGACAGTTTAGATAGATAAAAAATTTGGAGGATTATGGAAAGAGCATACATACCTGGCAAGTTGGTTCATCTGCGGAGATTGAGCATGGAGAATTCAGTGTGTGAAGTCAAGATACAAAATGGGAAGACTGTAAAATTTTAAGTAACTATTGGTACCTGACCCAGTAGTTAAGAAAATACTAAACATGAACATAAGCATAAAAGTCAAAGCTAAAAAAAATTCAATGTTTTGGTGTTTTATGTCTTGTTTGGAGCCACAAATAGTGAAATTAAAGAAATGATGAGGGTACTTATACAGGAAGTAAAGGTCTTCCTGTAACAAGATGCAATCAGAAGGAAGACAGAACTACTGAATTTCATAGAAGGGGAAGAGAGTTGAAAGTTTTTAATACCTTGGCTCAACCATAAGCAGCAGATGTGATATCAAGGAAGAAATCACAACTAGGATAAAGATAGCAAATCAGTCCATGTATGGACTTATTTGCTGTCTTTATTGGATAAATGTTAAAGACAAAATTGCCATCTTCTAACACAAAGCTTTAATTGTATCAAATAATGATTAAAGCTGTTTGACTGTACGGGTCTGAAACATGGAACTTGACAAGAAAGAGGAACAAAGTTGATGACTTTTGAAAGTAAGGTGTTCAGGAAGATTGTTCTGGTTAGGGAAGGAGATGCCTCGAGAATTAGGTAGAATTGAGAGCTGAATTTGTTGACCGATAAGCCAGACGTTGCGGCACAGATTAAAAGTTGACGTTTCAGATGGTTTGGACATGTTAGAAGGGGAGTTGATGTGACCAGACCATTGGGAAATAAAAAAGAGACCAGAAAAAGATAGTGCAAAGGTGTAAGGGAGGATCTGGATCCACAGTGGGTTTGAGCCACTTTTTAATTCGCTTGAGATAAGACCCCTGATTTTTTGTTGGATGTGATAGTTTAACCCTTTAGAAATAATTTCCAAAAAACATTAAAATCACCTTTTGGTAACTTTAAAAAAAAAAAATTGTTTTAAAGTTTTTTTAGCATAAATTATGCTTATATTATATTTCATTTCAATTATATCCTATAGTATAAGTTGTTATAATATTTTAATAACAGGTTTACTATTTGTAAAGCTGTTAATTATTTGAAAATACATTAATTTTTCATGCAATTAGTACAAATACTAATTGTTTAAAACATAACAGAGTTCAATTATTGATGTTAATTGTTCCACAAATAAAACTGCCTATTGAAAATTTTATGAAAATCTTTTGCTGAAGTACAAAGGATGCTTGGTCATGTAAAAATATGTATAAATAGCAGAGGAGTATTTTTGAAGATATTGTGTCTTTACAGAGTGAAATGGAAGAGGTAAGATAGTGCAAGCAAAGACAACAGATAATGATTTTTGTTCCAGAACTAATTTGGTAGAGGGATTGTGCCCCTACAGAGAACAGCCTGATGAATCAGTGAATTCAGATTTCAAGTAGACTTGGAATAAGGGAAAAGTTAGAACACCTCATTATGAGAGTAAACGTAAGTTACTACAAGCTGTATCTGAAGAAATATAACAGTCTTAACATTTGAAAAATCCAGAAAAATTGCAAATATTACTTTCAATCGAACTGAATATTTTTAATTACTGTACTAATGCTGTGCAAAATAAATGTATTCTCGATCAGTTAATATATTTATAATGCAAACTAATTAGAGTTTCATTACATAACCTAATACTTTCACATACACTGAAATATTTAAATGAGTAATACCTTGTTCCTAACAGTTTTTTGAACAGTATTCTCTCCTTATCAATACTTACTCTAATTGAATTTGTACGTAATGATAAATAATTTAAGCATAAAGAACAACATCAATATCTTCATGATTGCAAAACAAAAACTTTTCAACACATAATTTTATTTGTGAAACAATTAACATCAATAGTTGAACTCTGTTATGTTTTAAACAATTAGTATTTGTATTAAATATATTGAAAAATTAATGAATTTTTGAATAATTAGCAGGTTACATAATAAACCCTTTATTAAAATATTATAACAGCTTATATTGTAGTATATAATTGAAATGAAAAATAATATATGCATAAAGAACTTTAAAACTTGATAACTTAAATTTTTTTTTAAAGTTACTAAGATGAGATTTTTAATTTTGTTGGAAATTACTTTTAAAGGGTTAAACTATCATATCAAACAAAGAAGTCGGGGATCTTATGTCAGTCGAATTAAAAAGTGGTTCAAGCCCACTTTGACCAATGAGTTACTGTAATCTCCCCTGTCCAGAGAAGATATGGAGAAAGCACTAGGAGGCAAAAACTAGATGACAGTGGTGCAGGATGGAAATAATTGGAAGAATGTTGAAAAGGGTTATGATAAAACTGTACTTACTAAGAATATTTTTTCTTTCTTACTTATTTCATTACTCATTCTATTCATTACTGGCTCGTTTTCACCAAGAACAGGAAGGCGTATGAACATATTAACATTTTTTGTTAAGTTTTTGCATAACAGTAGGCAATATTAATTTTTTTTAATGATTCCTACAGTACATTTACACAGACTACGGATTTAAATAAAAAATGTTGCGTGCTGGATGATTTTTTGTGTTTAAAATTTTTTTCGAGTTTGTACTATAAATGCCATCTTTAAGAAGTTGTAATGTGGTTTTTTCAACCACTCAACATGAGTAGGTTGAGTGACTGCATTATGAAGAGACTTGATATGTGCAGCCCACAGAACATTGACTTAGTACTCAAAGATGAATAACTTAAGTTTAACTAATACATAAATACAGATTTATTGGAAGATTACATATCTTTTTACTGAAAATCGTAAATTACCACTAAATTGCTATTATTTGATAAAAAATTCTCTAGGTATTAAATAAAACAAAAATCTCCTTAAGTAGTAAATATAATAATTCTTAATCTTCTTTGAGTAAGCATCCAATGTAAGGTAATGCAGTTGGCTCAATGATCATGATATTCCACAGAAGCAAGTGCCCACAATTGTTTATTTTTCAGAATTGTTGTAAAGGCCCTTTGTAATGTGAGCTCTGAGAGCTTCTCATGGATAGTTAGCTGCAAAACAACTCTAGCCATTCATCCTTGTTGTAAACCCCCAGGTGGAGGAATCTGCTAAGTGGGATGGCGGGCCACATAGTTATTTACCAGTAACAATGTCACCAATGTAAAACATTTGGTTTGCTGGCATTTTTCACGCCACCACCCCATTCGGTCGCCCTAGAGCATAAGACCTAAGAATGTCTTAGATAAGACCTTAGAATGTCTTAGATGATAAGAATGTCTGTGCCACGAAGGACTACTTGTACCTAAAATCGTTTTCATGCGACCATTTATCAAAGCTCCTAGAGCTGA
>JAAAKQ030351585.1:0-11813 GCA_010016005.3 Zanna intricata
TAGACAATACCACCTATCCACGAATAGATGGTGGCTTATATATGAATATATGAATTCAGGAGTCGAATATATAATATAATCCACGTAATATGAAAAGTAACTTATACTGCATTCATTATCCGATTTTGTGACGTTTAATCTATTTTAACCATTAAATATTACTTTAATCGGTAATAAAATAACCTTATTTGTAAATAACTTTGGTAATATAAGGACTAAAAAAAAAAATTATGAGAAATTAGGAATTTCTTTTTTTATAAGGAAGAGGGTTTATCATTATGTTATTATCAAGCTGAATGAATGGTTTTCTTCTTACACAAAAGTTATTATCAATAACTAGCAAAGGAATTCCCAGTCAAAATACTTAAAAAAAAAAAAAAAAAATGTTTGGACATGAAAACAGCTTTTGTTCTCGTCTCCTAAAATTTTTTATGAACCAATTTGTAAAGCTTACAGAACTTCACTCTCAAAATGGAGTAAGAATTCGTTTGTCACAGTAAGAAATTTCTTGGATTTTCTGTATGTTCATATTTAAATAATTCTTTGTTTTTTATCACTTGTAATTTTTTTTATTAAAATTTTTTAAAGAACAATAACGTAAATCATATCATTTTGCAAAAATAAATTGTTCCCCTGTTTTGTGATCTCCACTTCTCGAAACGGATATGTGATATGTTAACTGGGATAAAAATAGAACCTGTTAAGAATTGTGAAGGAAAAAATTAAAAAATACATATTTCTCAAAATATGATGATGAAAATTTGGCTATAAATATTTCTTAAGGTTCAAAATAAACTGTATATAGTTTGAGAAGAAAACCGATGGAAAATTAATAAAAAAAAAAAAGAAAAGATTAACGGACGAATAAAATGGAAATAAATTAATGTATGCAAGCTAACATGTTTAAAATTTTAAACACAGAAATAATATTAAAAAGTTCATTCACTTAGTTACAATAATAATAATAATAATAATAAAACAATACGTGTTACCGTTAATCGCGTGAGTTTAGTATTTATTGTCAAATGAGTGATGGACAAACAACAGAAAGCAAAGCTACTACGGTAACGTGGATGATCGAATCTTTTATGCGTGTACGTAAATAATCGTTCTGACACGCAATGCGGTCATTACAAGTACACAGTATAGTTTTGCAGCTATTAAAAATAAATTAAAACAATTTAATAATAAACAATGAAAATTAAAAGGAATAAAATACAGCAAAAACAAGTAAAAAATTACATTGTCGATCGATAGATTAAAAATTAAACATTACGTAACGGAAAACTAGAGATGAGATGAAGCTCTATACATAGAAAATTATAAAAAATAACTGGTAAAAAGCAAGGTTTAAATAAATAAATAACACCTAATGATCCCTTTAAAAAAAAAAAAATTAATTAATTAAACAAACATTAATTATTAATTTTAGTAATTAATTACACCAGAAATCTAAATAATGTAGAAATTTAAACATTTAGAAAAGAAAAAAATTTATTACAGAAAATTTTAAATCTTAGGATATGAACGAATATAACAAAACATTCGATTGAGATTTTACAAATAATTTATTTTAAAAAAACACAAGAAAATTATTGCTTTTTTTTTATCAGTTGAATGTAACTGTAAGGATTTCATTTTGTAAAAACGAATTATCATTAAAAAAAAAAAAAATAATATAAGTTGGAAATGCTTTTCACGTCTGGTGCTGCTATTTTTGAAACGATATAAAATAACGTGTTTAATTATTTTTTTCCTCAGTTGCATGCACAATAAAAAAATAAAAAATGATGATAAAACCGACTAGACCTTTTAAATTAATTAAAATAATATAGATTGGCCAGTCATGACGATTAAAAACGGCTGTCAAATTCTCACCACAACTATGATGCAACATTTAAGATAAAACAAAAAGGTGAATTAAAATTCATTATTTATTTTTAATATCATTCCATAGAAGATGTATTTAATCATTCTGGAATTTCGCTCGCTCTCGTATAAAACAAGTCTTCAAAACAAAAAACGTTAAATTTTTGCTTGTTTACGTTATCTATTGACTCATCTATATAATTTATATTATTGTGTAATATATAAAAGTTCAAATTAGGATTAAAATATTTAAATAACATAAAATAAATATATTTTTTTAAAAAATATTTTTCAACTACCTTTTCAGAACTCGGATTAGTAAAACGCATTCTTTTTACTGTATTTACTACGTGCAAAAAGAAGAAACCACGTGAGGTTCTCTGCGATCTGTAGAATCGAAGATTAAGTGAAGTAAAAATAATTTTACAGATATCAATCTTTTAAATGTGAGATTTCTTTTGTTTTCTATCAATTGAAATAACCATTTATAATTTATTTTTCCGTTTTTTACCTCGTACGATTGTTTATCTCATGCATAAATGTATAAGGAAAAGATAAATGTATAAAGAAATAAGTTGAAAGCTCGCTTGACGCGACTTCTTTCTACTTCTTCTTTTACAATAATATTTGTTAATATTTTTTTTAAATTTAATTTAAAAAATTTAGATTATACGTAATCAATTAATAATTTATTTTTAGTCCTACAACTATTTATTAGTAGTAACAGATTATTTATTTGTTAGCAACAGTAATTAATTTGTAGTAACAGTTCAATCATTTTTGGTAGATAAATGATTTTGACAGAAATTTAAAAAAATATGATAAGAAAAACGAAAACAACTTATTATCTCATAAAAGGATTAAATCTGAACCACTTTAACTAATATGAAAGTTGATAATTTGTTTATTTTGTATGTAATCGTACACTAATTCACGTTGCTGTAAACAGATATAATAATTTAACAAATAAATAAATTTATAAAACTCTTTTATTCACTTTACAGCACAGAGATGTCATTTTTTCCTTCTCAAGATCTTTCGTGTACTCTTTGTATTCAAGTATATTCTTTGAGTAGATTATTGACAATCAGTCGTGATTGTAAGTTAATTTTAAACTTTTGACTTGTAAAATATTTTAATTTTCTGATGATGGTTTAAAAAAGAAAAAAAAAGAAAGATCTTAAGAAGGAAAAAATTACAACTTTGTGCTGGTAAGATGGAATAAAAAATTTTATGAACTTTTTGAAATTTATTTATTATTTATATACTTAGCTGAAACCATTTTTAAGAAATTTAATTTAACAAATATTTACAATTTCACGGGGAAAAAATTTAAAAAATGAAATTAATACCATTAACATAGTAAAAAGATTATTTTTAATTAAAGAAATGTTAGCTGGACGAGTGGTGACTGAAACAAATTACTATAATGTGAATTTAATAAATGAAGAAACAGCAAACAAACTCTTAATCGAATTCACAGTCGAGTTTAAACAAACTGCTGACTAATGTTAAGATTTAATTTGTAGAAAAGTTTACGAATACTGTGTATTGTAGAGGAGAAGCAGGTGAATGGCTTAAAATAAGGTTTGTACGTAAAAGGGCGTAACCGACAGTTGTCTCTCTCTTTTTGGCTTTCTCTACTTTTTTAACTTCTTTTTCTTTTCTTTTTTTTATTACTGTTGCAACGTAAAAGTACTTGTAGTATCCTGTATGTATTCTACTAAAATAAACCTTTTTAGAAACCACACGAGTTATATTCTCAAAGAACTTAAACTGAGAAGAAAATTCTGGCATCAACAAAAATTCTTAGCATTATGTTAATAAAACGTTACTGGTAGCGTAAAAACGTCAAATAATATTTTGCTAAAATACATTAAAAAAAAGCAATAACCGAAAATTTTCATTAAAGAAAAATGATAATCGATTATTAACCGATTACATTTTCTAGAAGTACAATAATATATATATTTTTGTAACGTGATATTATTACAGATCAATACATGTTACCGCAACGAGGAAAACATAACAAAGGAATAACTTCATCTTTAAACGTATGGGCGTTCATTTCAGCCGCCTTGTATTTATTCAATTAAAAAATTTAATGTGATAGCAGACTACGCAAAATTTTAAGAATAGCGGAGAAAGGGATAGTTTAATTAATTAAAATTAATATATGAGCAAAGGGAGTCCGATATCGGATGTCGGTTGTCTCCCTACTCTCAACATGCAAATAGTAACGTAAATTATTGGTTGGAGAAACAAGTAGAGACATAAATTTGTGAATGGGATACTGTATAAGTATATTAATACCACCGATGCCAAGAATACAGAAGAGCCAAAGAAGAAAGAAACTATATTCCACGATAACGAACTCGCCACGATAACGAACTGCAAGACGAATAAGATGCCAAGAGTGAAGAAGACAAAACCTTAATTCACAAACCATCCTTCTTTCCTCGACCTTACAATTTTGGCTTATCCTTATTTCATGCGACTCCCTCCAGCTAAGAAAGTGCATTGCACAATCCAAAAACTAGAGTCACATTAGGCGCATTTCTATTAGACCCAAAGGCACTAGCACCGAAAGGCCTTCAATGGTCAAACGTGAAAGGAAATTCCGTCGTAAAAAAGACGCAAATATCTTCCTAATATCCCAAAGAATAACAGAAGTAAAAACCTTTCAAAATTCGATCTACAAAGGAACAGAATGAAATCCCAAACTTCGTCGATTTTTAATAAAAAATTAATTAAAACCACCATTAAAAATTAAATACCCACTAGATAATTAGAAAGATCCAGCAGCACAGGGCTTATTTCCGGGCTTTGCGATTAATAAGGGATAAAATATTCCCCGATGACTTTGCGTTCCGTTCCTGGCGATGCCAGGCTTATGTATGAAGAAAAGAGAGGCGGAAAGCTGCTAGTACATTACTTTCCTTTCTTACCGCATTAACTAAGAGTAGAGGTTGTTGGCATATTGCTAACTATAAGAAGAGATTCTTGCGTATAAACATTAACTGGTAAAAAGGTCCTTCTCCTATTGGACAGGCTGTCATGTTCGAGTCCACACCAAACTTTTGTCGTTTTTAGTTTAATACTAGTGAACCTCTCAATAGGAAAATTTAGCAAACTTTAGAAAAGTTTTCAAACTAAAAAAAAATCAAATAATAGAAATGGCATAACAAAACATAAAGAAATCTACTGTGTGGATCTTCATCAGCAACACGCACCAACTGTGTTCTATTTATCATCTCTTGCATCTGAGGAAACGTTACGTTCATAACGTGTGTTTTGTTATAGTCACTAAAAATATGATGGCGAAAAATATTATTCTATATATAATAATGAGATACTCATAAAACGCTTAAAAGAGTATCCGAGTAAAGAAAATGTAGACTATGTAGTCTCTTGGAAAATATTTAGATCTGTAAAAATTTAATTGACTTATTTTAACAGTTGAATAACAACCTTAAAAAGAATTACTACGAATCATAAATACACATAAAGATGATTTTCGTTTAAAGAAGTTTAATCGCTAATTAAAAATAAATTAATTAGGGCTTTTTTAATTTAAACATTGACGAGTATTGGGAATTTAACTTGAAATAACATCATTTCCTGGATTTAATTGTGAAAATTAAAAGTTTATACGGGAATGGAAACCCATGCAAGATACACCCTTAGCTTTCACCTTTATCGGTGAAATGTTGAGAACTTTAAATGACTTCACGAGTAAAGGGGATCAGGCCAGACGCTTTCCTTTGAAGTGTAACCAGTGACATGCCACTTTGAAATGATTAAACTCTGATAACGTACACATACAGTTTCATCAAAGAGTCCTAAGGAACATAAAAAAAAAAAATACGAACTGAGAGAGAGGAAGTATACGAGGATCTTTTTTGTGATTTTTAAAGCAGGAGAGTTTCACATAAATCACAGACTGAAATTTAATGTTTAATTAATATCAAACATTAGATATTTAAAAAACATAAAAAATAATGGTATCGGGAAAATGTTACAACAGATCTTAACTGTACAATTTTTGCAAGAAAAAAAATTCCAAAATTCATCTGTTGAGAGATGTATTAACTATAGGTTTTGTTAACGGTGTTTATCTTCACCAAATATTAAACAAATTCAATAAAGATTTAACAACGGGCTCAGCTACGGAAATGAAAGAAAGATTAGAAAAATGTATTATGTAAAGTTTTAAAGGATAGTAAAGTTAAAAACTGCTCTCATTTTTCCCCCTAACGGAAGGGGTGGTTAGAGGTTTAGAAGTAAGTGAGGAATCTTGGAAGGTCGGCAAGACAAAGAGGAACAGTGCTGTTCCTTGCGGGCTTATCTAGTGTCGTAAATCACGCCAGATTACGCCACAGTAGGCTACTATTAATAACGCTCCAGACACCAGAACAGTGTTACCAACCGCATACTACTGCTGTTACAAACGTAGTACAACGTCGCGTAATAGAATAACAAAACTCCAGGCCGACTATGTTTCAGCAATGTTCACTTTATACAGAAGCAACGGTTATCGCAAGACTAACTTACGACCAGACAAGACACGATTTGTCTGGCTGTTATTAATTTTACACAAAGCTGCCAACAACACAACCGTTGTTATAAGCAAAACTATTCCGTCATGTTTTGCAATTATTTTACCTACGCATAAAGTAAACGGGAAATGTTAATGATGTAGCAAGTTTGTATTTTGTGAAATCTTTTCTATTACCAAACACTACCATACAGAAATAAAAGTATCAAGACAAAAAAAAGTAATAACAAATAAGGCAATCGTTTACCAAGAATTTTATTTTGACTGTAATTAAATAATAAACTGGTAAATTTTTTTTAAAGAATAAGAAATTTAGCTGAAAATAATTTTAAACCGGCGGAACATCCAGCTTTGAATGGGTAAAGCGTCTCCTCTAAAAGAGAGATACCCTTACTTCCAATTTTTCTTTAAAAAACCTGAACGAAGTTTAAACTAAGGCTTTAACAACTTCTTCATCAAGCAAGTTCACGTAGAAACTGTTCAGATGCCAAACATTACATCGGCTATATTTTGAAATCGATTATTCAGTTTACACGGTTATCTGTTGGATATAGACTGAATTAAACAAAACAAACAATTCTGTAGCCTCTACGACGTTTACTTAAAATCCTTCGTGATAACAACGAATGTTGAAATATACCACATAGAAAATCTAAAGTAAACTGACAATACCAGGAAAATATTACAAAATTATCAGTAAATGAAAAAAAGTTACATAATTGTTTAAAATTTTATATAGAAAAATATTTCACTAATTAATTTTTTTATTAAAATTATATTAAAACAAAAAAAAAATGACTACAATAAAAATCTATCGGACTTATAGAAGCGAGGTATCATATTTTAAAGATCCTATTTGTTATTTGACTCATATCAAGAGGAAATCAGCCTAAAAATATCATTAAAAAAATAGAAAATCAGTTGAGCAGTAACGTCATAGATTTCAATTAATTTTGTATAGACTATAAGTTTAAAACTAAATAATTAATATTTGATATATTTATACAAAACTGAAATAAAACAAAAAGGTTGAATCCTTTAATGTTCAATAAACAAAAATAAATATAGGTAATGATAAATTAATAAATAGAAATAATGACAATTAATATTAAATTTCAAAATTAATATATAATTAAAGGAAAATTAATAATGAACAAATGAAAGGTAATTTTAAAAAAAATTATTAATAACATGATCTTTTCTATTTATTAATAAGTAACTTTAAGTTACTTATTTATTAGTCATACCCAGTCAGTTTATAAGTAATAACATTTCATAACTTTTTATTAAAAGTTTAATTTGACGTTTTAGTTTTATTAAAAAACAAAAAAACAAAACTTTATAATTCAACTTTTCAGTGACAGCTAAAATTTATTAATTTAGCTCTTAGATTATAAATATAATTAAATTATACTGAATATAAAATACAATAATAGAAATAAAGTACATCTATTTATATATTTTTTTTTTTTTACTTAAAATTAAGCTCAAGGGTAATTATTTTTGGATAATGAAGACCGGTGATATAAGTAATATTTAAATACATTGTATTTTTGATGGCGGTGGATAATTATTATAAAGGTTGTAGTTTTAGATGACGTCCAGGACGTTGAAAGTTCATATGATATAATTATTACGGGAATCCTAAAACTGGATTTTCTAAAGAAATAACCGGCATGAAAAGATTTGAACAAGTTTCATTTTATCTTTTATATATATTAGTTACGATGAAGAAAAGGCAAAAGAGGGCGTAAAAAGAGATAAAGAAAAAGAAGAAACATAACAAAATTAAAGAGAAAAAAAAAAGAGTTAGAATGATGGTAAATACCCACAGTTCACGGAATGAACGTTGCTGTTGGTTGAAACTCCGGCTAAAGTTAAACCCTTTTCATTAATTTGCATTCTAATGTAATTAACAGAGACGCTTATCATCAATATCACAGCTCTCGAATAAAGAGTTTAACGTTTAGAAAAACCTGAATATTCATTCCGCCCTCACGTCATAACGAGAGAAGGGGGAAAGCTTATCATCAGAATTAAAATCCGTTTGCAGCAAATTACTTCGGGTACAAGCTCTCCAGCCAGCGTATCTACTGCAGCTATAGAAGCGTAGACTTCATTCAGTCTCTACAACCGCATGAACCCACCCACAGCATGTGTACGTGTATTCAAGCGCGCACATGCACATGTGTGTGTGTGTCGGCTTACCACACGCCTCTGCTTCGTTACCTCTATTAAATTATCCCTGATACCGCGCTAGGTAGTAGAGTGAATATGGGTTACGTATACTCCTGAATATGTATTCCAATTAATTATAATGTACCGAGGTCGTTATCTAACAAAATAATTTAACAAACATATCATATTAAGAAAAAAATGATTAAGCCTATTTATGACAACAATATTTTGCGTAGTTACTTAATGTTAGACGTGGATCAGAGTATGTACATATTTAAAGACCATCGCTTCCAAAAAAATTTATATAAAATTTTTAATATTTTGTACGAATCCAGAGTTACAGATTGGAGAATAATTATTAATCAAGACTGATTTCCATACTCTATCGATTGAAAACACTACATAAATTTTCATGACATAAAAACCAAGATTTACATTTTTCTCTTTTGAAAGATGACACTAAGTAATAATATTACAAGTTAATGAATCAAAAATACCTGTAAAACGGTTAAACTGCAGTGCAATCGAACAATATTTAAAAAAAAATGTATTTACAAAAAAAAAAACTATTAATAATTATTTTTAAAAATTAGTTAAATTTACAATATAATTTGGCTACCCCTATCACGGAGTGTGCCTTTCATTCAGAAGGGTTTAGGTTTTGAATCCGTTCGAGCTCAGGATTCTTCAGTTACCTTCAGTATAATTATAATTTGGGATTAGCCTGTTATTTTTGGAATGGATAAGTAAATATATATAATTTATTACTTTGTCTTTTTGTTTACTTCGTTTTTAATTATAAAAATTATCAGTCCGTCTGTAAGTAAAGGGCGTTACTTCGTATAGTGCTTATCTGCATGTTGATTTTATTTTTGTTTCGATTCAACTTAAGATAAAAGGGCATCTCAAAAATACATCGGAGAGCGCCACCCCTTCTGGGCAAACAAACATTATTTTTTGCCCTTTTTTAATGCTTTATTTAAAAAATAAAGCAGAATAAAACAGTCAAGAATAACTTAAGATAAATCTCGTGATATCAAACGCAGAGTTAAAAATGAGAAAAAACTTTTAAAACTGTTTCTATAAGTATTGTTCTTTATGGCAACAAAACATTGTCAATAGAACAAGCAGAAAGGAAAATGTATTCTAATATAAGTTCATCATATGATATTCTGGAGGTTTCAAAAATATCTGCTGCCATTTTTCTTTGATATGGGGCCAGATGGTAGCTTCATCGTATAGATTCATGTATAGAAATTTTAGTTCGTTCAAATACATCTGATACGCCATCTCAAGGTACATGATCTTGAGATGCGCTATATTGTGATTAAAAGTTAATTAGAACAAAGAATAGAACGGGCCCAGGAAATAGTATCAAGGAACCGTTAACTTTATAATATAACCACACATCTCAGGAGTGGTCGACCTGAGATTGTACAAGACTACACTTCATTCACATTCATACACATCATGCTCATTCATTTTCTGAAGTAATACCTTACAGTAGTTCCGGAGGCTAAACAGAAAAAGAAAAAAAAGTTTTATAATATAACTGCTCCGTCCGGCGCTGTACTGTTACCATTCACATGCAAAGGCACATGTTAACCATGAGTACTACTCCGAAACGTGATTTTACGACAAAATTGTATAATTTACTGTCGATTTCGATCTTTTCTGAAGTGTAAAATTATTTAAATTTTTACTAAAATATAAATAGGAATTAAATATAATATTTTTATATTCTTTATACGGTTTACTTTTTAAAATTACAATGGTCTATTTTATATAAGAATCAAAATAATGAAAAATTTATTTGTAAAGAGTTTTAAAAAGAATTGTAATAACTAAAAGTTAAGGTAATATCAGTTATTAAAAGAAAAAGCTGTTGTACCGTGTGAGTTACTGAGAAAGTTCCAGAGTAGAACTTATTTATTACGCCTTTTACTTTTGCAATACGTTTCTTTATATTTCTGAGAAATAAGAGAGAAATAAAAAATAAAACATAGTAGGCGAAAAACTGAAAAAAGGATGTAAGTGCACAGAAAAGAGAGAGAAAGTGGGAGGGAAAGAAAGAGAAAGATAGATTGAGGGAGGTGGTTAACGGAAGAATAAAGAATATGTGTGCCTTGTTTACAACTATCATTACTTACATTTGTTTTAAGTCCAACAAGTGTAGGATTGAAACGTAGGATTATGACTCAGAAGAAAAGTTATATGAAGACTTTTTTTTAAGATCCCCTACATAAATTTAATACAGTACGGCTGAATTAAAGTAAGTAATAAAAATTTAATATCCTTAAATATTCTGGGTACCAAAAATAAAAAGACTATAATATTTTCACGTTTACAAATTACTTAATACAAGCACGAAAAATTAATACTTTCATCTTCTTCATGAAAGAAGAAAAAACATAAATCTAACAGATTACAACACTAAAAAAAAAACTTTCTTAAACATTTTTACAACTGAAGTTAATACAGCAAATTCAAAGAAAACTTTACGATTTCAATTCCGTATTATTTCGCTTACAGCATCATAATCTATTCACTTAAATAAATTGAACATTTTGTCATTCAGTTCGGTCGTTCGGCCATACAAATGAATTAAAATTTACTGTTACAATAAAATAACGCAGGCTAAGTAGAAACATAAAACGCATTTGATGACTCGGCTGTATTAATATAGGATAAAAGTAAACAGTTCGCCAGAAGCTTTAGAAAGGAAATAATAAATTGAAAGAAAAGAAAATTCTTTAACTGCCGAATCCTTTAGTAAAACATACTAAAAAGTTGCTAAATAATAAAAAAGCATAACAAAAAAAGTAAAAAGTTATAATATTAAAAAAAGTATAAAAAATATAAAAAGTATATAACATTCCGAAGGTTTCGTTGTAAATTGCACGAGCACTGTGTTCTCAAAGTCAATTTAGTAAAAATGAGGTATTATTTTAAATTAATAATTTAAATTGTATTGCATTGTATATTGTAAATTAAATTAAACTAAGCATATTATAACAACCGTAAAGAAATTATTTTTTCTGCATCTGAAGCTTTTGTACAGATTAATTTTAAACCTGGTTATCCATAGATTTTTCTCTTTAACATAGATCATTCTGCGAACGATCCTTTTGTATAAATTCTCTTGCTGGTCTCAATTTCTATTTTTCTTATCTACAAATTCTTATATATTCACATCAAGTGAATATAT
>JAAAKQ030351585.1:14841-26024 GCA_010016005.3 Zanna intricata
ATATATACATATAAATCGAAATTAAAACTATACTAAAATTAACTTGTTAAGTTAAAAAAAATTTCTAATTAGATTTCTCTTTACGTACTAATATCACAAGTATAAAAAAATAACTTTTTATCAAGACCACCTACAGTAATACTCGTATGGGAAATATGCCTTAATTTCAGACGCAGAAGACGAACTAAACAAATTTAAAAAAATTGGAAACCACGTAAAACGTTTTGGGTATAATGAAAGAAAAATACCAAGATCATATCAAGTAAATAATTTACGAAAGATTTGATTTAAAAAAAAAAATGAAGAAGAGCAAAGCAAAAGAGTCTGGTGTAACAGAAAAAAATCCTTTTAAATGGTGGTACGTTAAAAAAAAACTGTTTTTTTTTTACGTGAATAATTTACCACATAAATTCGAAACTTGCGTGTTATGATATGGTGAGTTTTGTAATTATGGTAAAAAGGCCATGTTTGACTGGGCATCGAACTCAAAGCCATCCATAGAGGTAGGTATCTTTTTTAAACGTTCGCTGCGGTACGGCGCATATATGTGCCGTAATAGGGAGCTGCCGTGTGTTTGTCGTCGTTTGCGTAATTCCAGTACAGTGCTGAACTGTAAGTTATTTAATTTAACTCTTGTGCTGTACGGCCCTCAATATTGCCGTATTGTACTTGACGACTGTGTGTTACGGCACATAATGTGCAATATGTAATGAATATTTTATTTCTCTTTATATAACTAAAAATATTTTTAAAAAAATGATTTTATGGTCTACGATATCTCTCAGAAAACATGTGAACTAAGTGTAGTGGAAACACTTTTTTTTAACACATATTCTTGTTTAGCGCCTATTCGTAAAAGTTATTAGAGGTAATTTTGCTGGCTTGATCCAGTACTTCTTTTATTAAAATATGGAAAATCTTCTACAAAAAACTTTTTGTTGTAATTTATAGTTGTATATAATTAATTTATACTATTAATTTAATAAATATGAAACATAAAATTAAGAATTTAAGATATGTAATTACATAACTGATAAAATAGCATTCGATATTTATAAATTTAAAAAAGCTTTTTTCACAATAACATAATCACGAAATATTATGTTGAAAAAAGAAATTAAGTCAAAAATAAATCAATTATTAACTATTTAATAATTTGGATGTTTATAAGCAAGCGTATAACATTTTATGTGAAGCGATTTAGACCCAATTATCTGTAAATAAATTTTGTTTTCCATCCAGTGCTTGTATAATAAATTTTCCATTTGAGTGGGTGTTTTTTCAACATAAATTTCATTTAGAAACATTAAGATGACAAATCAAAATAGTGAGACGTAATATAATTGATCAGATTTATAAATAAAAAACCAACATTTATAAGATTAATGAATAACATGAATGTTTATTGAACAATTTGTGATAAAAATATATGAAAAGGAAATAAAATAGTCGGAAAGAGATTTAATTATTGTTTCTTTTTACAAAATTTAAGTTCAATTTTTACAATCCCTTCCTGAGCAATTATGAATAATAAGTTTTCGTTAAATACTCTTACTTAGATTCAACTAAAAGAATAAAATCATAAAAAAGTAGAAAAAAAAATGGTAGAATTTCTTACCAGACTCCGAAATTGACGAAGGTGAGGAAGCCGGGGCGGACGACGCTGACGATAATGTGCTTGACACTGAGCACTCCGAAACGGATCGACGTTTAGTGTGCGCTGCTCCCAATTGTTCAAGTCGCCTTCTGAGGTATCGCTGTTCCCTACTCAGCTTTTCTTTATGTATGGCATGCTTTCTTTCTTGGACTTCCAGATTCTGCAACAAAAAAATAAAGTTATTCTCATAAATTATACATAGGACTATTTAGATAACACTAAAATAAAATTAATAATTCATTAAAAAAAAGTTAATAATATAATACAAATACAAAACCTATTCAACTGCACGTAAATTTAATCAAGAAAATTAATTACAAGATGTATAGTAAGAGCAGAAAAAAATTAAAGATAATTATACTTTTAAAAAGGAATTACAAGTTTAATTAAGCAAAAAAAGGAGATGAAAAGAATTCCTTATTCTTACAAAACCCTAAAAAAAAAATCATGAAAATGTAATGAAGGTAGTAAATAGAAGTATAAAGTAACGCAACATAACGCAGTGCATTAAACTGTACTAATTATAAACAGAGATAAAAAAGAATGTTAATTAATTTCCGGCTGCCTGCTGCAAAAAGAATTCTTGCTAGGAAGATTGCCTTAAGCCTGATGGTGTCGTCCGCCCTGTACTGCTGCCGATTCTTCTCTCGGTTGAAGCGGAACAGTTTAGCAAAATTAATTGGACTTGACTGTGCTTGTGCCGTTTTCAAACGAAAAGAAGAATTGATTCAATTAGCGAAGGGATCTGTTATGGACTTCTTTTGAGAAGCTTTTACCAGTGTAAAACAGGAAATTAAGTATTTCCCATTGTCCCGTAGTTGTACCGTCCCCGAGAGAACGGAAAAGGGATGATACTACAGGAGCGTTTCATCTTCTAACGGAACATCTAAACCCAAAACACCAATTGACATATAAAAGATATAGTACTCCGCGACAACGTTATCACTTTAATTATTTGCTTCTTTTTTTAAAAATATTTACAGAAAAAGAAATTAATGTTATAAAGAACCGATTAAAATAATAAATGGTAATAAATTTTAATATCCTGAATAACAAAATAAAACTAATTATCACTCATTTACTGGTTAATAATATTATGTCTTCCTTCTTCACGTTAAAGAGTTTTAGCAGAAATCTTTGTTTCATCACAGCTTATAAAATTACACACATATGGAATTAAAAATCCTATTTTGAAAAATTAAAATATATAAAGATTTGTACAATTTCAGTCATAGATATAAAATTAACTATTTTGCTACTATTACAATTTGAGGGTAACAATAGAACTTATTTTTTTAGTATAATAATTTGAATTTATGTTTTTATTACAAGATTTGAATAGTTTAATTAAATGTAATATTTCTCTAATTTGAATATAATGTTCAAACTGTATTTGTATATTAAATGTACTTTCGTTGTTGTTATTTTATTACATATACTTTCCCGATTTAAATTTATTGTTATTTCTAATACCCGCACGTTATCCTATACTACATATGTATATGAAGTATTATTTTTTCCAATTATAATGCGATCAGTAAAATGATATCATTTCTGTTTAGTATATTTATATGCTGGTGAATGTTCCTTAAAGCGTTTTAAACGATTTTATATCAGTCATTCTTATTAGAATTTTTTTTTTAAATTCTCCCAATAACTTCTGTTTTATATAATACAAACCTAGCATCTACTACTAAGGTGCAATTTGCTATATCACTATCCATAAAAAACCCGATGTGGACACTCTATGACTTCCTTGTACGCATACTAAATTAAAAATACACATTTAAAAAAAAATGAAAAGTTCATAAAAGATTATTTTAAAATAAAATTTTATTAAATGATTCTGAATTATTTCTTATTTTATTTCTCTTTTTTTTATTGTTATTATTGAATTATTATTTATTGTAAACATTTTTTTACAATAAGAAGTTAACAATTATTAATACATCAATATATTTAAATTAAGAGAAAGGAGACTAAGTTGTATTCGACCGATGTGATGTGTGCCTTCTCCTCATAAGATCAAAATATTTCATTAATTAAAATTTTATTTGGCTATAACTCTGGAACCAATGAAAATAAATACCACTTATGATATGGTGTTGTTGAAAAGCTCCCAATGACGGTTATTACTGCAGTTAAGAAAGAGTCCAAAATCCAAAAAAAAAATCCAAATTTTTTGGAGACTTTTGGTCCAGTAGATTACAATCAATAGGGGAGGTACACAGCTAGATGTTACAACAGTCCTTAATCCAAAATTTCAACATCCTACGGTTAATCGTTTTTTAGTTATGCGAGATACATACATACGTACAGACTTCACGCCGAAAATGGATTCAGGGATGGTCAAAATGGATATTTCCGTTGAAATCTGAAAACCGAAATTTTCGCAATCAAAATATTTCCTTTACTTCGAACAAGGAAGTAAAAAGGATGGTGCGTGGATTTGTTTGTGCTCACATTTTTATTATAGTTGCTTTTGGCGAAGAGTGGACTACGTGGTACGCCGGACGGCTGCGCGAAGCACACGATTGATTCATTCGTTTGGACGATTTATACTTCTTGATATGAACAATTTATCTAAAATTATATCTGTGTTTTGGAGGGTAAAAATCGAAAACAAGAAAAGGAGAATTTGTGTTTTGGGGTTAGAGCTGTGTTAATAAATTGCAACAGTTAAAAATGTTCAGGATTTTGAAGCATTTCCATGTAAACGTTTTTGTTGTTAGTAAAAAGGATGTTAATATAAATAAATAGAAGAAACCGGGCCGTAGGTCCGGCTTTGTAACTAACTGTAATCGGTTCATTTTGCAAGTAATAATACAAAAGCGAGCAATAAATCCAATATTTCACAAGTATTCTGTTCACTAATCAATAAAGATACCAAAGATAGCCGATAAAGGTTAGGGTAAGGTATTTTGCTCTAAAGGGTTTTACCCTAATAGGAGGACGGTATTAAAAGACTACTGTGTTTATTATTAGATGCAAAATACTGTTTCCAATTTTCCCCTACATACGTATTTTTATTGCTTAATATTTAAAACAAGGATTAGTTAGACAAAAGTATAGCAGAATTTTATGAAGACAGTATATCCTGTCACTAGTATTAGTTTAAAAAAGAGATAACCCTAGGAGCAAACTAATCCATGAAATTTGTTTAATTTCAGTATTATAATCACAACTAAAAGTTATGAAAAAAGCGTTTTGTATTAAAAGAGTTGTATACTTATGGATTATAAATATTATAAAGGATTACGTAAAAAAGTCTTTTTATAAAATTCGAACGAAACATTCAAATTATAGATGAATAACATTAGCATCTGACTGACTTTCGACGAAAATATTTTCGTCACCTCTACTACGTTAAAATTTGAAAACTTTCGATACCAGGACTGTGGAATGGAAAATTCAGTGAATAAAATATCATAGACAAGTATTAAATATGCTATTCTTATCATTATACCGTATTTCTATATCGAATTATGTCAATAACTGATAATTCCAAATCATATAACCGTGATATGAAAGATAACTAAGTAAATAGGATCACTTAAAAGTAATTAAAAGATAGACTCCCTACTTATCTAAACGCAAAAAAATGAAATACTGCCCGGACAAGTAATAACATTTTAAGATACTTCAACAAAACACATTAACTTATTAAGAAGATTGGCAAGGCGACCATTTACAGGGAAGTGAATCCCTATACTAAGAATAGTACAGTGAATAGTATAGTTTATGTACTCCTAAAAGAATTTACTGATTCAAATCGCATCTGCTATGTCCTAATTGTAACGACGCAGTTATAAGTTAAAAAACGGCAAGCAAACCGGTACAGTATCACATCTTTCGTAAATAGCTTCAGCTAACGTTTTATCCACCAGAATTCTAAATCGAGCTCACACTCAATACGCCTTACACAGTACGGGCAAGCCAATCATCTGGAAGTATCATGCAGATAGATGTTAAGTAAGATTGGGGCCAGAACTATTCTGGAGTCTATTTATGTGAGATATCAGAAGAGGAATAACTAAACGTACCATAATTTAGCTAACAAAACTATGAAGAAACATCAATAAATAAGAGAAACTCCCTTTAAGGCTATTCGCTATCTACGTCATGGGAGTCCAGTTCTGTCTTTAATCAGCTCAAGACAAGAGTCGCTAAGTAAAAACCAGTTCAGGTCGAAATAAAAAACGACCTGTCAGAAAAGAGTAAACCTATCATAATAGATAAGGTCTTTACTCCTTCCACGAGTTTTAAAGAACCTCTATTCGTTGATGCAATGGAAAAATGATATAATTCCCACTGAGTTAAACAATGAGACAACCTAGAAGGCATGATAAGACATATTTAACGCATTATTTGATCATGTTTTGTGTACAGTCGTTTTTGTTGATTTTCGAATGTAGGTCCCTAGATGGGTCTTTCCTTCGGATCGATCCGAAATATCTTTAATATATTAAAATAATTAACGTATGATTTTAATATTCAAATCTAAAGAATATTAATAGAACTTTATTACCTCTATAAGTACCACGTTTATTTCTAATCTATTCTTAGTTATAAGGTACATATAATGTATGTGTAAACGTGCGGTAAGCACGCGCGTGTGTACTACGACTATTACACATGTAACCAACATTAAATTTAAAAATGCTTATAATTTATTCAAACACAAAATTTGATATAAAGTATAATAATGGCTTAGTTTATCAGTAACCAAAATTGTATACACATATATTAGAGTAATATTTGAAACATAAAGAAGTAAAAAAGAACATAATGGATAAAAAAAGTAAAACAATAAAACAGATGGGAACGAAATCAATAATAAAATGGAATAGAGGGTATAGAGGGGTAACGAAAATAAGAATGATGTAATGGCAGTAAAACCATAATATAATGACTGAAGGTAACAAGCAAAGGTTGTTTTTTTCATCGATCAAAAAGAATAGGGGTAAAAAGAAGAGGAGGAGGTAGGGAAGAATAACAGGAGGGGTAAGAGCTGTAGTTAATGGGTTTGGTTTTCGCTGATGTTGTAGTGGTGTGTATTAGAAAAAGAAGGGTTAAAAAAAAGCACAGAGCATGTTCCGCGGGAAGCATGATTTTTATACCTCGTGCACGTTCAGAAGGATGACTATATTACAACAAGGAAAAGAAAGAAAGGCAACGGACGTAGTATACAGGACGGTCATATTTCTTTTACTTCCCACTCGGTAGGGGCAGGCAGGGTCGATTGTTTGATAGCTTCCAGCTACCTGTTGTTGTTATACCCATTGTAATAATAACAGTATATGGAAGGTATACGCCCTATTATATAATATATTATTACATGACTGAGTGACCGACACTTAATTCTCCTTTTATATTTTGTTGTGACGAACGACTGCAACACAGGTATCCATTTTATTCACCGGTATAACAAACGCATACATTATACCACTATTATCATTAGCTTTTTTCTAGCTAATGTCATGGGCAATAACAACATACACATTTATAACTGTAGCTAAATTATACACTCTTTTATTCTCTTTTTTGCAATATTGTTTAACTCACATTCACTCTCTTGGTTGTAAGGTGTTTTAGGATTTAACAAAAAATTATAATCGATCAACCTCTCTAAACATGGGTATCTGCTCAGCGATTTATTTATTTTTTTTTTTTGAAATTCAATGTGGAAGAAGATTCCCTCGACGTTTTATCCAAATCCAAAATGTCATCATTTTGGAATTAATTCCAGGGTGTAACATAAAGAAAATATATTTTTATTTCCGAAAACGCATTGTTATCGAGTTACGGCTAGCGAAAACTTTCGCAAGGATTTCAGTTACCTCGGTGAAATTTCATTACTATATGGGTGCTAAAAAAAACAGGGTGAAATCTAATAAAACAGACACAGAACTGTGTTTTCCGTAGTTTTTCATGATATCCAAGGTAATACAGAGAAGTTCGGTGACGAAAAACAAGTTTATTGAACTTTAAAATACAATAACTTTGTTAAATGACTAATAAATGTGTTAATTTTAGCATCAAAACTCGTAGAAAATTTAATTATGAGAAAATTGATGTAATAAAGTCTATGAACAACAAATAATAATCAACTTTTGTTATTAAAAACAAACTTACCAGAAATATTTTATGCAATTGAAAAAATTAAAAATAACTGTAATTAACAGGCCCTTTCATACTAAAAGAACGTGTTACGTCGAGATATAATCTGGAATTTTTAAACAATGAATTTCTTATAGTGTTAGAAAATTTTTCATTAGCGAAAAGAACTGAAATGACCTATGAACTTGAAGGAGCACAAACACATTTCACGAATGAATTAAAACAATTCTCATATGAAAAATTTACTGGTAAATGGGTAAGGGACGTGTCCCTTTTAGCAAATTTTTTACTTTTTTTATTTTTTTGTTTTAGTTTCATTTTTTTACATTTTTATGATTTTTCAGTTTGTTTTTTTGTAACGTGTTTTAAATTTTTTTTTTTATTGTTTCCTATTATGTGTCATTTGTATTATAAGCCGCTTACAAAATCAGTCAAATACTTTGAAAGTTTCTTTACAAACAAAGGATAATTTATTTTTAGTGAGGTAGTTCTAAACAAACCTGTTTCTTATGTTTCATAAAATAACATGAAATAAAGTAAAGTAAAATTGTGAAAATAGATGATTTCTTTCTTAATATCTAAGAAGCGGAAATAAATAAACAAACGACTGTATTACAAGACTTCTCAACTAGTACCTGCTTAATTTTAACTCACAACTGAAAAGTTGGGGATTGATGAGTAGATGGATGCAATTAACGGAGATATTTCATTTTATAAGAAGGAATAGGAAAGCGAGTATTTCAAACAAATTCAAGACGCGTTTAAAAAAAATATTGCGAAAAACTTCACGAATTTTACGTACGTGATCCTCATTCATCCTCTGAAGTAATACCTCATGTTCACGCTCAACTGGGATTTGGTCCGGCAGATAAAGAAGACAGCAGTATAAATACTCCGGGAAAAACCAGGTGACAGTTCTGCAAGATGTGATTCTGCGGGAGAATCTGTTATGAAGTGCTACGATGAGTTCTGCGAGAGTTCTAAGCGGGGAGTGCTTATGTAAGTTTTAAACACATGTACTCTGTGAAGAGGTCAGAGAAGGAGCGAAATTATAGTGCATACAATTTCGACGCGATAAAGGTGACATCATAAGTAATTCCATAACATGAAAACAAGAAGTGATTCGGTGAGTTAGACTCTAAGTGAATGAGATAATGTACAAAATTTCAATCATAAATTGTTAGGGTTCTTTGCAGTAAATAAAATTTACTGCAAATACCAGCGGTAATGTTAATGTCATATGTCAATGAGACTGAATTCTGGTTTTCAATATTTAACTGTCTGTAAATAAATCCTGACGATTACTTTAAATTCTGTTTTGTATGTAATCATTGACATTTATTATTATTTTGATTATAATTGTGAGTTGTATATTATTGTCGTTTATTACATATTCTTTGTGTTAACTGTTATTATGGATTTGTCATTTTATTTATGTCCTTAAACTAACGAATTGTAATTATAGAAACATTTTCAATTATCATCTCTCTATATCCTAATCGAGCCGCGAAACAATATTCTCAAGAATACGGCATATGAGCCGTGACAATGTTCTCAAGAAAAGATTTTTGAAAAAAAATCTGTTAAATTCGACCGAATAACAACAAAAGTAAGTATATAATTTTATCAAAACTTAGCCATTTTATATAATAAGCTTTATTTCTACAATAATACCATAAATATCATACAAGACAAAGTTCTGGAACATTTCATTAACCCATTAACTAAAATTAACAAATTTCAGTCTACATACTGAAATAAAATTTTATTAAAGTATAAAAAAAAAACACTTTCTGAAAACAGATTTAAATAATGAATTGATATGAATTAATTCTTAATATAACGCAGAAAGGGTAACAAAATCATAATGCTAAATAAAATGCAAAACATAATACATTTAAATGATTAAGATACCATTTTATAACAAGATAAATTTGACACAAATATTTGCTGTTGTACGGTAACTAAAGGAATTAAAATTACCATAAACTATAGCAGTATAAATGAAAATGTACGGTAACTTTTTGAAATAAAATGTAGGGTGCTGATATGAGCAGATGGTGGTAGGTCGAATCGGATAGCGGTTTAGATATCAGGAAGACTACTGTAGGGTTGACGATGAGGAAGAGTACAGTAAAGAGAGATGTAATAGAGGTAGGACCCATACCGAGACCTCTCCCTACCGTTATGTCAGTTAATTACTCTGAGTGCAATGGATTATATAGGGACAGACCGACTAAGGCCCCTTGCCTGCCCGTTGTACAACGTCACATGCAGCAAAACGTGCAACGACGGGTATGTTCGTACTGCACTGTTTTCAGTAAATACAAAGTACTGCCACTACTCGTACGTGCTGTCGACCTGCAGCAACAACATACGTCATGCAAAAGCTATTCATCACCGATAAACGATTACAGCACATACAAAAACAAGTACTGTTCTGTGAAATATTACATTGTCATGTAATAATATAAAAGCGGTAGGAACAATAATAGTAATAAAGTCGGCAATAAAAATAATAATAATAAACGTAATATAGAAGCACATACCTAACCTGTTTATTAAGGGAGTCGACATTAGAGTATGTTCATTCATACGAAAGTTAGGTTTTATCAGATAAGAAAAATCTTTTACTTAAATTTTTATTTTTTCTCTAACCTCACTTCAACCGAAAAGATAATCAGTAATTTTGGCAGTAAATCACAGTTCTACCTTCATATTTTTAAACATATTTTTATTCTATTTATCAAACAGTTGATAAACGAAAATAGTTAAAAATATATGCGGAACGCAAATATTTTTAACTATTTTCTGTTAGCCTCTTTTTCTGTTTATCCTCCGGAACCACCAAGGTATTTACTTCAGAGGATGTCTGAATGTGAATGAAGTGTTGTACAATTTCAGGTCGACCACCCCTGAGAAGTGTGGTTAATTGAAACCCAACCACCAAAGAACACCGATTTCCACCATTTAGTATTCAAATCCGGATAAAAGTAATTGACTTTACTAGAGTTTGAACCTTAGAACTCTGGAAATCAGCTGATTTGCGAAGACGCATTAAAGAAACTGATGTTACTGATCTCTTAATTACTCATCTCATAACGTAGTCTACTGAAAACAAGTTTTATATTTTTATATTTAGAGTAAGCCTAAATATGTAATATTACATGTGCAAATGGCATCACAAGTTTTATAGTAAAAAGTTAATCGATGGATAAAGCCTTTACCTGAAGAAAGTCCATCAAAATAAAAAATGAGAATGACAAAAAAAAATATGTTTTTTAATTTTCACAAAATTTATTTAAAAAATTACTGCTTTTCGGTACAAAGTACCTTCCTCAGATGCTATGAACAGAATAGAAATAGAGTTCAGTATTTATATAACAGTATTCTGTTCGTTAACATA
>JAAAKQ030351696.1:0-23084 GCA_010016005.3 Zanna intricata
TGTTCCACCGTAGCAGCTCAATGACTAAACCGATCTACATGTATGACCCAGCGTTGGAATCTTTATATCACCGGGAATGTCATAGGCTATATATACCTATAAATTAAAAAAATTTGAAAAAAAAAATTATACTACAAATACTAAATACAAAATTATCATCCGCCCGCTGATTAATTATCCTATATTAAAGAGCAATGTTTTGACAGTAGTATTTTTTCATTTGTTTATAAACTCTATTAGAATATATTGTACCCGTTATGACCTAAAAATAAAAAATAAAAATCTAAAATTGTTAGTAATACACTAACAGTATTTTTTTTAATTTAGCAGTAAATGCTTTACTGCTAAAGCTTACATTACTGATTTTTTTTTTTAATTATTGAAAACAGTTAAATAAATTGGGATTTTAAAAATCTGTTTATAGTTTAGGTTCCAATCTTAAAAAAATAAATTCCTCAAAATTATAACATATGAGGATTATCGTACCAAACCTCTTTCAAAAGTCACTTTTGAATATACATGCGTACATACGAACTTAATTAACGATATGTTTTAGCCAGAAGCTTTACTTTCACTGTTCACTTGTTTGAATAGTAAATTATTAGGCGCACCTATCTTTCCTACAGACTTGAAGGTACGATTAAGTCTTTTTTTCTAAAATTGATAATATTCATTAATCTATAGTGAATAAAGCAAAAATTTCATTTTAGGACTAATACTACTATTGCGTTATTACTTCACATTCCGATGAGCAATAATAAATTCCTCTCAGTAAAAAGAAAACTAGGAACGCTCTTCACTGCACATTTAACCTTATATTCCTTTTAGAAAACGCGTTTTAGTCGTAGCTATGCCATTTAACATCAAGTTGAACATTACAATGTTATTAATTTTGATATAGTAATTATTATGAAAATGAGAAAAATCATGGATGAAAAAAAGTTAAGTTCTTTTATTTAATTTTTAAAAAAGTAACCTTAAAAAATTGTGCTAGATTCTGAATAGTTGGATTATTTTTGTAAAAATTTTTGATATCATATTGTAGCTAAAACGAATAAACCAGCTAAAATATTTGACAATAAAGAATTTTACTTTGATTACGAGTCGACCTACTTTTTTTTTTTGTTTAACCTCCGGAACCACTATTAATGTATATCTTCAACGATGATATGAATGAATTGTAGCGTGTATGAAAAATGCCATATGCCTGACCGGGATTCAAACCCGGGACCTTCGGATGAAAGACTGAGGCGCTACCACTCACGTCACAAAGGCCGGCAAGAGAGTCGTCCTACTGTATGTTCCACTTTCAATAAGACTTTTTCAATTACAAACTTTTAAAATATGTAAAGGAAATGTTAAAAGAAAAAGAGAAGACAAACTTCTTCGCTATTATTTTCCTAGCCATCATTAGAAAAATGTAAGAAAATACAACTTTCAAGATTCTATAATTCTGTAATTATACAAAATATGTTGAAATTAACGTCACAGTTTTCATCTCTTAACTTATTTCCATTATTAAAAAGATACGTATTACTCATTTAATAATCACAATAACAGTGATGTAAATGGAAAGTAATACTCGTAATGATAAATCCTAAAATTAGCGATATATATTTACTTTGTTATTACTTTTAATTTAACTGGACTAGATTATAACACAATTACAAGTACGAACCAAAACAACAGATTACACGCAATAATCTGAGAACTAACAATACGTATAAAATTACGTTTTTGTATCCTTTTCTTCAAGGTTTCTTAACTTTATACCAAAGGATAGGTAAACTAGCCTAAGGTTTTTCATCAATTTTATTTTTATTTCAGACATTATCATTTGATAAAGAATCTATTTCAGATCTACAAATCTCTTTTTTTTATAAATAAAATTTTACATTAATAGTAACTTTCTTTTTTTCTTCTTTATTACTAATGTTTTTTCTTCTTTCAGAAAAGTTATATTATTTAAGTTTATTTTGCTTCAAACTAATTTTTATTCATTTATTATACTTACATTAAACAATTATTACTTTACTTTGAAATTACTAATAATATTGAGTATCAAGTCAAACAATAAAAAGAAAGGAATAATAAAAAGTTTTAAATAATAGTAAATCGATAACGGTTATAAACGTGCGATACAGGAAACAATAACGCATAGCAGATTCAATTACGACCGGTGATTAAAACAGAGAGAACGGGTAAAGTTATAAAAGAAGGTGATACGGAGTATATACTAAACAGGGGTGTATGTATGGTTTGATAGTGGATTATGGAGGGGTATAAATAGTGAAGGAGGGGGTCGATTTATATTTTGAACATACGTATTGATACTGTTATCAAGGGGTGAACATTAAAGTGGCTAATCCCGACTAGTAATTCCCCCTACAACAATGATTTATTGGACGCCTACGCCAGCGCGCTACGGCTTAGCATAGCAATGAGCAAACCGACTGACTGACTGACTGTTAGCTACCGTAGAACGTCGACTGACTGACGACTGCCGGCCGAAACGACTACGTGTGTGCAAACTGTACATAATATGAGGGCTGTCGGTTTGTTACACTGGGAAAAGCAAACACTAATACTTGCTATCTATCAGCTTACCCTCCCGATCCGAGACTTTTATTATCCGACCTCATTTTATATGTAACAGAAAGGCATACATCAAGCAGGCATTATATTAGTTAACAAAATCCTAACAAATCGTTTTGAAAGGTTACCGATTACCGACGGTAACTATCTGATAAAAGTAATTACGTGTAATGTTTTTAAATGAATAGTAATATATCTAATTGAAACATAATATATTAACATAATTTTCTTTCAGATAATCCAACTCGGCTGATATCGAAGGACAATCCAGATTAACAATTCTCACGATAAATCAATTCTTGGGTAATTATTTAAAAACAAAAAATACGATAATAGACCAAAGTGCAGGAATAAATCATGCAGCTTATGAAAATAAGCTGCATGAAAATAGAAATAGAAATAAAACAAAATTAATTTAGTTCAAAACTGAATAAAAATAAAGTAAAAATTAAAAAAAAAAATTTAATTAAAAATGCAATAAAATTGACCAGATTGAGATAAAAACATACGAAAAAGACAAAACAATAAGGTTTACCAACATGAGAAGTGTAATATCCTACGAATATTCCCAGACATTTTTCATAAGACTAGTACACATTTTATATTAGATTTTTCCAACACGTCGTATAACCTTATTATATACCTTTTTTCTTTTAACTTCCGTTAGGCACTGTTAGGTACCTAACGACCACTGGTTACGACCACTGATAGGTACTATTTCAGAGGACGAAATGAAATGGTCCAGATGAAAGGTTGAGACGTACCACTCGCCCTTGAAGATCGGCTATAATAACTATTTGTAAATTAAATAAAAATCGCTAGTCTTTTTCACAAAGAAAAGAAAAAATTCCGGTAATTATTGATTTGATTTCTTTTAATTTGTTTTCGCTTATTTTTAACATTAATGTTTCGAAATGTAATAATTTCTTACGCTTCAAAATTAACTTAAAACTTCTCTTTTGTTATCGTATATTAGTTTGTATACTTAGTGATGTTGTTTTGATCAAAGTTTTCGATCATCGTTCGTTCTGCCATACGTTTGGAAGGATTGGATACAGCAATCTTAAAACTTCAAATATTATAAGGAGAAAATTGACCTCTAAATAACAACCAGTTTTGATGTTACATTAGTCGCATTGTTGGACTTTATGGAAGATTCTCGATTAGTTTCAATCATCGATAAAAAAAAAACACTTCTACGAAATTATCCTATGCAAAGGCTTAGTTGACCAAAAGTGTTCAAAAATTCCCTAAAATCAAAAAACAAATTTGGATTTTGGACTTTTTCTTTACTTCAGTAATCAGGCCTCGTAGAGAACTTATCAAAAATATATAGTGATTTTTATTTTCATTGATTCCAGGGTAATAGCCGAACCCACCGGGTTGGTCTAGTGGTTAACACATCGCAAATCAGCTGATTTCGAAGTCGAAAGTTCTAAGGTTCAAATCCTAGTAAACATAAACATTTTTATACGGATTTGAATACTAGATCGTGGATATCGATATTCTTTGGTGGTTGGGTTTCAACTAACCACACTTCTCAGGAGTGGTCGACCAGAGATTGTACAAGACTACACTTCATTCACATTCATACACATCATCCTCTGAAGTAATACCTTACGGTAGTTCCGGAGGTTAAACAGATAAAGAGAGAGAGTAATAGCCGAATAAAATTCTAATTAAAGAAATATTTGGATCTTACAAGGGATCGGTTCATCGGTTCGGATCAGACCTCATCTCTTTTTCTTTTTTTTTACAGTTTTTTTTTAACTTAAATATATTGATTTATTAATAATTATTTATCTATGATTGTAAAACAATGTTTACGATAAATAATAATTCAAGAATAACAACAACACAAATATAAAAAAATAACAGAAGATATTAATGAAATAGAATTGTATGTACTTTTCATTTTTTTTTTAAATGTGTATATGTAATTTGATAGACGTACAAGGAAATCATGTGTTGTTCACATCAGATTTTTAGTGAAATGTAATTTTGGTGAAGAATGAAAAAATAAAAACGAATGGAGAATGAGAAATAATGACATATTGTAAACAATAGGAGAAAATGAATAAAATTTTATAATGATGATGATGATAAGAGGAAAAATCTTCTTAGTTAGTTTCCTTCGTAGAAATTGTTTACAGCACTGATCATACAGAAAAAGAAAAAAAAATTCGTACTCGGGTGTTTATAGATGTTACAAAAGTAAATATGAGTCTAGTAGCTAGAAGGATATGAAAGAAGGTAGATGGCTCGGGACCCACTCCTGACGTAATATGGAATGGGTACTCGCAAAGAGTATCTGATTTATAATTACGTAATGATATGTATAAAATATTCACTTATCTAAACAAAGTTCGGTAATTTTGTACGAACATTATGTTTTATAGGACATATACATTTTTTTTAAATTTAATAAATTTCTAACGCCCATTAATTCAACATCGATGAATCACAACCCGTACATTATAGTCAGTATATAATAATTTATTGCTAATAAATTAATGCGGCTAGAAAATATTAGGGATGGTTTTCTCTCATTCCCATCAAAACACAGCAGTCCCTTTGTTTCAATCAATCTGTCATTTTCTATACCCTTAATATAACTGATTGCACACTTTGTTGCCTCTAAACTTGATTACGTTTACATTAGTGAAATGTTTACCGTTCTCCTTTCCTCATGACCACTCAATCAAATAATTCCTTTGTATAATCACCTCCCCCCCTAACTCCGTCCAATTATTTATTTTATTATTATTATTATTATTAAGTCATGAATATTACCGTAATATGATCAATTTAGTACAACTATTATCCTACCACATGCGTGTATACAACATTTATCTTGCTAGCTATAGCAGTTTGATTATGACTCTAAAAACGCTTAATCTGTAATAATTTGAAAGTTTTTCATTAAAAAAATCAATTTAAGTACCTACTTAAATTGATTTTATCAGGTGATGATAGCTTGAAATTTAAATTAAAAAAAAAAAAGAAAAGATGAATAACAGGCTATATTACAGTGTGATTTAATCTCGTTTGGTGAAAAATTACTTTAACATATAATTTCTCAGTTAAATGGACAACTTGGGCCATCACCCTATTCGTCTAATTCAACCGGCAACCTCCACCAATTCCTCGTCTGAAAGGGAGACAGGACATCCTGAAGTTCATGGTCTCTTGGAGAGGTTTGTGTTCTAATATTAGCCTGCGTCACAACGCGTTGTTTCTCGACGACCGGATCCAACATGGTAGTCCAGCCGACGTCTTATAGCTTTCTTCCAATATGAAGTATGTGTTCAGGAGAACTCTTAATATAAGGTCATTCCTGAACCAACCCATATAACTGTTCAACCGCTCCAAACAATTTCCGAAGAGCTGTCAACGCCTCAGGAGTATTCAATATCAGAAACACGCCATCTCGAGAATCAAGGACATGTACATCCTCTTCCTTCGGTAGCTGCATCGCAACTGCGACTTCTGAGCCGGCAGAAGCAGCAGAATCAGCTCTCATTTTTCTCTTCAGCCCCGCCAACTGTGGAGACCGAGATTTCGTCCTTTTACTGATGGTCCCTGCCTTCTTAGCAAAGCATTCCTCCAGTTCCATCTCACTTCGAGCAGGAATAAGGCCAGACATTTCACCATCTGATGAGAAGGCCGATCCACGGGGACTATGTGCCAGAGTAGGTTCTTGTACGCTACGCTGACTCCATAAGATTCTTTCTATCCTCTACTCTTAGCTTTAGCTTCCATAATCGGTGAAACAGGAGGGATTTAGCTCCCGGTACATCTCGAAGCATCTCACTAAGGGGGAAAAACGGATATCGTACGTCTCTTCACCACCACTGCACCCTGAGGAGGCCGATGAGGAGCAGCGCTGAATAACTATTCTTCTATTTATGCTCCTCAAATGACCTCTAGAAGTTTTTACACATCCATTACGGTCAGTAAACTAGACTCATCTCGAGTATTAGGTATTATCCCCTTTTGATTTCCGGAGTTAAACATTCTACAGTCTAGGTTCCGTAAAACAATCCTAAAATATCTGTTTGATCAAAAAAAAAGCACAGAAAAATTAATGTAAGTAATGTAAACAAATATATGTGTGTGTATGTAAATATATGTGTAAACAAATATAATCTGTGTGTGTGTGCGTGTGTAAAAGAAACAATTATATATTATTAATGAAGTAGATGTTCCTAATATAATAAATATTTAGTGTAATACAATGTAATTAAAATAATATTTTCAAACATTATCAGTATAATGATAAAATTATATCAAATTTGTAATATATTAGAATATTAAAAGCGTTTATTTAAATATCATGTTTTTTATTTTATTTTATATAGCCTCGACATAATAGGTTATTTTACACCATACGATAGTATCGGCTACATTTTTGACATTTTCAAACGCAAATAAAGTATATAAAACTGGAAAATGCACTTTATGTTCAGTCAAAATTTTCATTTTGTTAAAATGAAAACAATAAAGTTAATGGAAAATCATAGTATAATACTTAACAAGAATAGAGTCGGTACGGTTCAGAGGTTGAATGAATAATAAGGCGGGGTGATGAATAAAGTCGGGAGAGGGGGGTTATGAAGTTTTAAATGAAAACAACGAATTTGTAACAAAATGAGTCGTGTTGGTTTTGTCCAGTAGCCTACTAACGTATAATCATGAGCCTGACAACGTTTTTACAGCGAGTTTTACTGCGCGGCTGCTGTGTTATTTGTTCTCTAGTGTGATGTACTCTTGTGTGTTATGTCGGTATATTAAATTGTACATTTGAAACAAGCTTCGAAAGTGAAGTTTTGTCATCACGATTGGTTTAATACTACCCTATATATACATATATTTATATATATATATACGTTGGCTATGACACTGCTTCAGTTCCCATCGGATCCAAACGTTGTTACCATTCTATTTTCGCTTATAACCTCTAAAAAGTGTTCAACATTGCATGTCATTAAACACCACACGCATATGTTAATCGTAATGTACTAAGTTTTCGATAACCGAAAAAGCTGTACCTGATATAAAATGTTGTTTTTGTTACGATGTACGTCAATTACAACAAATATTACGGTATAGTCTGCTGTATTTCGTTTGTTTTAATTTTCACTCGTCATCAATTCATCAGATTATTAACTTTTTCCATAACCGGAAAAACCACACAAGGGGCTGTGTTTTTCACAGTTTTTTGACAACAACCGTCCCATGAATGAATATCAGTTAATGTATGATTAAATTAACTGGAAACATCCAGGATGAAAAATGCATGGAAAATCTATATTTTACTAGTTGACAAAGCGAAGTGCATATTCGCAGAATTTACGAACTATTGCTGTGTACAGTCACGTTCCAGTGGTACTAGTAAAGTAATTGCGACTGCTGCTATGAGATTAGATTGCGTTTTAAACATTATTTTCTGTGTGTATGGGCGCAGACGCACATCATGATTGTGTAATATAACATTATATTATTTATTCATTTTTTTATTCATATTAATGAAATAATTCATGTCATTTTAATTTCAGTGTTTAATAAAAACGAATGCATTTTTGCTTGGGCACATGACCCAAGCGAAGATTCTTACGCAGTATTATATGAATTATTAAGGGTGCAAAACAACGTTTACGCAATATACACAGTGATGAAAGTTTTTATTAATAAGAAATATGAATTAACAAGGAAATACACATATTATAAAAAATATTTATTTTAATAATTATTTTACGCGTATATGCATAAGCCATATATAAGAGTGAGAGAGAGCGCTTACCGAATACTCGTATTAATATTTATTACATATAGTACGCTGTAGAAATAGTGGAGAATCACCTAGTGCGTGACGCTTTTTTGTGACGTTCGTTTTTTCTCAGTTATTCCCATCCCGTAGTCTGAGTTATGAAGCTTCGCCTTAATAATAAAACATCAGATTTTCTTTTTCTTAATTAGAACTAATTTTCTATAATTAATGAATTTATCTTTTGCCTTTATTTTTCTTTAATTATTTTGTAATAAGAGTAACTGATTTCTTAGTCAATTTACTTAAAAACACAAGTATGATGAAAATGTATCGTACAAAAAAACATATATATAAATGAACTATAAATTTCTTACACCAATTGTTTTAGTTTTATTAATGATATTATGACAAACAGAGACGCTGAATAATAAAATTATGAGTTAAATTTTAAAATAGGCGTGTAGTGATGACCATTTTTAATTCCTTGACGTGTTATAACTAATAAAATACACTAATCTATTTTAAACGGACAACATTTGTTGTTTAAGACGGCTTTAACTGTTAAGCACCTCGGTCCTAGAAGCTAGGCTATGTGTGTAACCAGGATAAGAAACAAGTCCAATATAGGATCTTCGCCGCCATACAGGGATCCAAACTGGACAATAAATAAAGATACAGTGCATCTAAAAATAGTATGTTTTTAACACCCTTCTAATATGTTAGAAATTTAATACGTTTGAAATTTAATAGATACGAAATTTATATGTCGATTATGAAATCTGAAGAATAGCACGTCTCTTGTTCTAACTTTAAAAACATACATTTAAAACTTCATGAAAACTAGATTCTTGTTCTTTCATATCAATTAGAATAAATTAAATTTTCAGATTATAAATTAATGTTAGAAAATCTTTTTCCTGTGGATTATTCTAGAATTCAAATAAAATACTTTTGAAATCAATAACATGAAATTTATTACTGACAACAGAAAACATCCACTTGTTATGCGCCTTATCACAAAATCATTACAACTAGAATTACAACAAAAAAAACACACATATAATTAATATGAACAAACACAAAATAATCATGGTAAATAGTATCTACATCACGCACAGTTACCATCATTATATTCAGTTCTGTTCAACATGCTTTAATCTGATAATATATAACAATCGGATCTAAAAAACTATCAATAATGCAGTTAAAAATATTGATACAACAGCGATTTTGGTTAACGTAGTTAAAAATTACTGTTATTATAAAAGCTTCCCTTTTTATTTATATCAATAAAAAAGGCAAGCTTTTTCAAATTTTTGGCCTGTAATATGCACATATTGTCGCATATTCGCGGCTCGATCAGTGCGTATTCAGAGACTAACTATTAAAAATGTTTATAAAAAATACTTTAAGAACTTAGGAAATAAGAAAAATAAATAATAAACGAAAATAGTAAACAAAAAATAATAATAATAGTGAATAAATTACTACATATAAAGAATTTTTTAAAATAAGAACAGGATTTGTTTAAAGTAGTTAAATCATCAACACCAGAACACAAACTAATTGATTAAAGACATTATAATGACCGCTAATATTAACACACCTAATTAATATTGCATTAACAACAAGATAAGATTAGACAAGTCTAAAAATTCATTCAGTTCCATTCTCCACACATACCTTTGCTGTTTACAATAGAACTACTCTACATTTTATTAATGAATTTAATACAGTCACTTTCACTACTTTCAACCAATAATTCACCGAACAACTTCCCGCATTCACCCACTATTCACATTGGAATGCTTGTGACGTACACTTAACTTGTCAATATACGCTGACTGATAACGCAGTCTCACAATCGCAGCACTCGCTTATTCACTTAATACTAACTGTCCCACTGGTCCGAGTAGTATTTATATAACCTGACCTGCAGAACTACCTTCTGCAGTTAACTTAACTGTTAACTGTTAAGCACTGTTAAGGAACTACCTTCCTTAACTAATAAAGCATGAGAATTATCCTTCGCCCCCTTACACTTTCCCATAAATAATTCATACATTTCATTTTCCATAAATTCCTCTTGTTCGGTGATCCTTCTCGTCTACAACAACTGTTGGAGGTGTGCCACTGACAGTATTACAAAGAACAGATCGCTAGACGGACCTGTTAGCCTGAGAAAAACATCCCTTTTAGTTCCCTCCTTTCATTATTTCTCTCTCATACTTTCTTCTTAATTGGAAGGAATTCGTGACCCAGGCCGATTATACTGATCTTGTAAATTGTATATCAATGCGATTCAGTATAAGATTCTGATAACTAAGAAAAATTGTGCACTTTTAACTTATTTAATGTCCATAGATGATCATTACTTAAAAATGATATTAATAACTTAAATAAAACCTGAAAATTGGATACTTTTTCTCATAAAAAGAAAATTTCATAAACAAAATAAACCAAGAATGATTTAATTTTGATTCTAATCAAATAGTTTCTAAACGGTGCACCACGGCACTTAGAGGCTTGGCAATAAAAAGTTTTTACGGCTGACACGTTCAGAGATTGTCTTTATCCTTGCCAAAAACAAGTTCTACCATATCAATATAAATGAACAACTGACGCGGCACGTTTCATATTTCCTAGTTCATTTGTTATCTTGTACCATACGCAGACGCTTTCCATTTCCAGAAAAACACTTAGACCTGTCTACAGGAAGCTTATCCGATCATCAAACATTTTGACTGTTCTTAATAAAATATTCTATTATTTGATATGATAATTCTATAATCTATTCCTACATAAACATGCAATTGTGCTTATGTAAGCGCAAATATAGAAATAGGAAATGTTACTCTTTCCCAAAAAATCAAGGGCCAGGATTATTAAAAATTTATATACCAGGATTACCAGGTACATTTGGATACAGTATATCAAAATGTTTTGCACATTTAATGATAGGCAATTTATCGATCCTATTAATGAAAGATTTTTTTCATTTTTTACTATGTGCATTAACTTCAAAAAGAATACAGTTATTATCATTGAATTATTATTTATTTTTAAAAAGTAATAATTTGAAAACTAAAAGATTATTTATTTGTTAGAATGAATTTAAGTAAGATATGTTTCTTATTGTTTCAACTGTATATGTAACAAACAACGTTATGTGGAATAAGGGATAAAATGAAGGGGATTGAAATAAGCGGTTGGAGTTTCAAGGAAGTGAAAGAGGGTTGCGAACGGGTAAAGGGGTAGAATATGGAGCTGGGAGACGAAGTATGACGTAGGAGAAAGAGACTTTGTTGGAAGTTTGTAAAACGGGTAGGCCGGGGCGGAAGGAGGTGTAGGGAAGCAGTAAGCAGTGTATTCTCCATGTTATATTTTCTCTATCGGGTTGAAATAAGAGACACGGCAGGGGAGTTGGCTGTATGTTGGGACAAATGGAGTCAAAACTTGTGCTAGCGCCCAACTTTCCTTCAAAACCACCTCCGACACTTCACCATTCACATCTACCCTCTGACTCTATCTTCTACGATTTCTCATTCTCTATCTTCTACGGTATACGTTTTGTTCACCACTTTCCTTTTCAATACACAATAAACCGTTGAAATTGCTATATAAATGTATTCCGCGTGAAAATATCAAAAGTTAATAATTTTGTTAAAGAACAATAATAAAAAAATTGTTGGATTTTCTTAAATTTTATAAGAGAAAATAAGATATTCCAGTAAGCTTTTAGAGGATTCTTTAAAAAAAAAAACAAGACAGTACTTTAAATCTAAAGACTGTTGTTTTTTTACAAAATCTTGTTGCAAGAATATCCATAATAGAGAACAAATCCAATGTGAAATTCATAATTACATTTAAATTTAAAACAATGGACGTTTCTATCAAGTGATCAGATTGGTTATACAATTTATAAATGTCAATAATTTGTTGTTATTACTACATGCTTTTATGATTTCTGGTCTTTATTCCTAACCTTCCTAAACGAGCTAATTATTATTTCCATTGAGGTATTATATAAACTGTGAATTTTTTTTTACACGTTTCTTATTTAAAATTCAAATTATTTTTATATGATAAATCTACTGTACAATTAAATTTGTTACACAGTTGACTTAATCGAGTAATATCATAATTTATGTATGTGAATTAAGTAAGTTGAAATAGCTATGTCCAAAAAGCAATTGAAGACTGAAATAATTAAAACAAAATAGAAATATTGATATTTAAGAAAACTGAGAAATATAAAATAACATATAAAAGGTAAGAGTAAACATCGAAAATTTGATTACGACTATGTTTGTGATCTATCTTTGATGTTTTACGAATCTCTATATCTCAAGAAGTATTAAAAAAAGGTTAAGGGGTAATTAAAGAAGTTTTCAACAAGAAAAGGATGCTTATTTAAGGATTCATCAACGTAAGACTTTGTAAAATAATGCTAAAACATAGAACTACCCACTAAAACTGACGATAACTAGTGGCATTGGAGGTGACGAGGAGTTAATAAGTGGGATAAAATAATTAAAAAAGATATCCAACAGAAATTTTATAAAACTAATGCAAATAGTTCGTTTACAGCGCATAAGAAATTGCAGGTATCCACTTTCACTTGCACGCTCCAATTCAGTGCCCAAGCATCGGATAAAAAACAAATGCACTCTGGAAGAAGAGCCATAGTAGATATGCTATCAAGAACAAGAAAGTGGAGAGAAGTATAAAAGAATGAAAAGACAATAGATAAATGAATATTTGGAAGACACCCGAGCGTCATCTCAAATGACATCGAGATCGGAATCAGATAACAGAAATTATATATAAACTACCACAATATTTGGGTAAAAATAAGTGTAAATGACATACTCTGAAATCTTTTAATCGACAAACAAAATACTAAATAAAAATTGAATCTATATCAGCTGTAAAAAATATTTATTGAATAGTAGGCTTAATTTTAGGGGTGCCATACTATTTAACGTTTCAAACATTGTCTATTTAGCACGCGACAGCGCACGGTATTTAAAATCAATGAATAGATCATTTAAGGGATAAAATGAACTAAAATAACGAGTTAACGTTTACAAAAGAGCTTTTTGTGAAAGGATAGAAAATATTGAAAAGTGTATCCAGCAAGTGATTGGTTTTATTGGATGATTATACGATAAAAAGGGTTGGAATGAGGTTATGATGAACATTGACAATAAGAGTAGGGGGCGATTGCACGAGAAGGGGGGGGTTAAACAGAACGAGTGGTGGAAAAGGGAAGGGTAAAATTTGATGAAGGCACACATTTCATAATTATCTCTGCTCCATATTTCATCAAGTAATTAATTGAACTAGCGTTGTCAGGCCGGATATCGTTTTTGCGTGTTATATACGGTCCGGGGTAGGATTACACGTTCCGTTGCGAAACGGGGAAAACGATAAGCTAGCAGATTCTAGGACCGAGACTGTACGGTTTCATTCATTTGTTCCCATTGTCCCTATATGAAATGCAATCCAAATTAATTGATTCACAGCGCCAAAACAATTGCAAACAACCACAACAGACGCGTCGAGTTGTTTTGGAAATTTATCGAATGTTTTGATTTAAAGCCGGCTAGGCAATCGAAGCCCCTGTGTGTTTACACGGAGACATGGCTATTGTCTCATCAAAAATAATGAATTACATACATATCATCGTATAGTTTGTGGTGCTAACACCGATGCTGATTATATTGCCGGTGCCGTTACCACCCATGAAAAGTTGAAAATAGGCAACAACGATGAAAATTCTCTCTCGCCCGTAATTTTTCTTTTACCTCCCGAGTTTTAACTCGTTCAATTCACCGACAAACATTTAGACATATTCATACCACCCCTTACGATATGATTTACCAGTCGAACAAAATCAAAACCGTTTTATTGAACTCGCTGATTAATTTACTGCAGGATTCATCTGCTTGTTTGAAAGACTACAATACACGAGTTAAAAAATATTGAAAAGTTTCAATTCAGTTGTTACATTGTAAAATAACAAGGCACATACATATAACCTAGCCTACATTCTATAGAATTTTTATGCGTTTGCTTTAATACGTATTTCTTCTACTCTTAAATGATTATGTTCTATTTTTTATTTAATTTTAGTTCAATTGTAATTTTTTTTTTAAATCGTTGTAAACACTCCTAATAGGATTATTTAGATATTTACACCTTACATCGGAAAACTAGCTAAGCGTTTTACAGTTGAATACGTCTATACGCCAAACGATTTTGGGAATCTGGAATGGAGCTTGATCGTTCTAGGATGACAAAAATATGAAAAGAAAGAAATTTTTTCAACATTTTATAATTAATGTACAATACATATACAAAACATATACAATACATGTACATTATAATACAAAATTGTAGATCAATACGTGTTGATCCCCTCTGAATAAATATAAGCCGATCTTTGAGGGATTCCAAGTTGGATTTAGAATCTGTTGGGTATATTGAAGTACTTATTTCCTTGGATTTATTTAACGTAAGAAATTTACTTCATCCTGAGTAAAAATACATTTGATCTTCTGACCAGTTAAATTTGGATCCGTATCTATAACCTTGACTACAATCCAAATGCTGTTTGTAACACTTCTGAAATCAACAGTAGATGTTAAAACTGGTAAAGCACCACCTGTATTGAAAGTCGAGAAAGATAAAATGTTATTTCGAAAGTATCTCTTCCAATAAATAGAAAGTTACAACTAAAATTTTTTTTTTTTTTGTAACTTTTACCAATCTTATTAAAAAGGAAGGAAAATTTTAAGTGAAATGGATAAAAATCATCGTATCCGGATGAACAAACATATAAAAGGATCGTAAATTTATTTATTACTATTTTGATAGTAACGAATAATAGCTAAAAGATCACCCAGGTGGTATCGTGTTAAGGCGTAAGGAAAGAATAGAAAACGGGACAAATCCCACTATAGAAGTTCAAACTGAATCAGAACTTATCTGTTCTTTTGTCCGGGATTGTACAGCAGATGTGCCTTACTATTTGTCAGTTTAACAATGGCTGTGTCAGAACGCCTTTGTTAATCCTTTCGCACACATACAAATACATCCAGATATTTTCTTAGCTAAATAATAAATTATTTAATCCTTTTATACAAACAGAAATCCTTGTCTATAACGTCGAATTATTTAACTTGTTCTATATATCATACGACGCTAATATAACTAACTTTAAAGTTTATTCTATAAGTTATCCAACTATTTCATTATCTCGGCAATTTATAGCTTAACTTAATTTAAATTGCTTCAGTTAAGTCATTTTAAGTAAATTAATTCTTTTAAAAGAAACTTTTCATTGTTTTCATAATACGGTTAATCAATTATCATGAATATTCTATCTCGAATGCTCCTTTTATTTACTCTTATTTAACCGAATAATTAATTTTATCTCTCCATTCAAAAGATATTAGTGGTTTTTTGTTTCGGTCTATAAGATAACGATCTAAAGTAATTAATATGATAAAGTAATAAAATGCAAACATATGTACTATATGAAAGATAATTAATCCACGAGTTAGTTGTAAATATTGGAGCATCTCTTTGTCATTAAAAACTTACAAACTGAGTTTACGCTACTTAAAACATAATTCCCGTAAACAATAAAATTTTTCCGTTGAGATTAAAATGAACATTTAATTTTAAAAATCTGATATGGACACTACATGTACCCTTGTACGCCTATTAAATTACATACACACATTTTTTTTAAATAAAAAGAATATAAAATTTTGTTTCATTAATAACTTCAGATTTTTTCTTCTAGATTTTGGCTTTTTTGGACACTTTTGGTTCAGTCTATTGCAATCAAAAGGGGAGATGCACAACTAGATGTTACAAAGAGATTTAAATCCAAAATTTCAACATCCTACAGATGTATTTCACTAACCCATCTTAATATTTAAAATTTTTCTGTCCATCACACTCCAAAAGTTTCGTTCTTTTCTATTCTCGTTGTAGTCATCTTCTTAATTGTTCAGTTGTGTACGGCTCTCGGTTATTAGATGGTGATGCACCTCCACCTCCTCCTGTTTCTGACAGCTTGTTTCAGTTTCGCAACGCTCCTGATTAAAGTATGATAGTCACAGCTTCAGGATCTGGCTTTCTAAGGAAAGATTAGACTTGATATATAAAAATTTTTTTAAGTAATTTTTGCCGTCCACTGGATTATTAGCATCCGGTGCCAATACCAAAGCTCAAGAGCGTCGATGCTATGCCAGTCAGCCTGATAGTTCATGTTTCACAGCCGTAGGAAGCAACAAGGAAGACAATTTCGCCGGTCAGTCTGTATTTTGTTTTCAAACTGATGTCCATGTTTTTCCATATTTTGTTCATCCTAATCATGGTAACCCTACCAATTGCTACACGTCTTTTAATTTCAGGTATCGATTCAGTATAATCCATTTATGTATCTACAAAGAAATTTTTTAAATAATTTGAAGTGTTTATTTTTAATTCTTAAACTGCCACTTTGATATTATTAACCTTCTTTCTAAAATCTATTGTTATTTCTTGTATCAGTTTGCTTAGATGTCTTTCTTCATTCTTTGAAATATTTCTTAATCAAAAAGAACAAAACTTTTTCAACTTCTTTATAATCCTTAAATATTTTGATAATTGAGGCCTTCTTTCTACAAATGTAAATTTGCTTACCTTGTGTAAATTTGCTTTCGACGTCTTCAATCTAGTTACAGTCTAGTTATAAAACTCTTCGTAATTGATTAATTACGAAGTAATTAATTAATTACTTGATTTCAAATATGAGTTAATTTCAAATATAAGTTGATTTCAAAGTCAAGAGTTTTCATGCTGAATTTTAGATAAGATTGTTGCTTTTATTCGGATTCAAATACTAGATCGTGGATATTGGTGTTCTTTGGCAGTTGGGTTTCAATTAACCAAACGTCTCAGGACTGAGTCTGTACAGTATTACACCTCACTTACAATTCACGAATAAGAAGCACGGCTACCTACGGGCCCTGAATCCAGAAAGATGCATGCGATATCTGGAGACTTCCGAAAATTCATGAGAATTAAAAATTGAAAATTTATGAAATTAAATCTTAATTCCCAATTTAATCATACTTCGTTGCTAACTAAAAAAAAGCAATAAGACGTTGATACATTAGAATTACATTACAATGAACATAGTTGAGTGAATTTCAATGTAAATTTTCCAAAGTTTCATGAAATGAGAAATTGTTAAAAGAAAATGTATTACAGCTATATTTATTACGTAAACAAATTACATCGTAAAAATGAAATAAGTAATACGATTGTAGAACGGTTTATTGTTTGTCATAACGAAAATATTAAACGAGCATAAATAATAAATTAAATAGCTTAGTCGCATAATGAATCAATTTATACTGTACATTATATGGTAATACTTTTTTATGTATTTATTCATCAAACAATTGCTTAGTAGTGACAATTACTCCTTAGGGAAGGGAGGAAAATGTAGGGAGGGTGCTTACTGAGAGTAATTGATAAGATGCAGATAGGAGGTCGTTGGAAGAGGGGAATTCGAGGAGTGATTGGAAGGAAGACTGGATAGTTGATAGGTCGGTAGGAGGAGAGGTAAAGGGCATTAGCGCTGAGAGACTGCAGATAAGTCGGAAAACCGATGCGGGGTGAAAATGAGGGTCTCTTTTCTCAAGGGATGGCAGGGATGAATCTTTATTAAGAGGGACTCGGGTCGGATACTTTGTCTATTTATAAACTAACTTAGGATTCACCTAACTTCTGTTTACTCTTTTGTTTTTGATTTTTATACGACATAATAAAAATTAACTCAAAATATTCAAATCCTACTGTCATAACAATCCCCAATTCATTATTTCTTCTACTTATATTATCGTGTGTTAGTGTTTAAAAGATTTTTTTTTATACATTTAATGTCAGTTAACTCTGTTTTATAAAGTCCAACAATATCAGATTCTTGTAAACTGATGATTCTTTTAGGTTTTCGAATGATAATCTTAGCTGTTTGGATTCGAAACCAAGATTGCTTTGATTTGGAGAAAGCATTCATTATAGTAAACAGGAGTTTATTAACAAAGGATTTTATAAGATAAATAATTATCTTTTCATTTAAAGAATTTTTAATAACGGATATAATGATATAACTTTAAGAATAGTGAATTTGTATATATTAATTAGGAATTCAAAAAGGGGGTCACTCATTTTACCTTGATAATACCTTGATCACCTGATCCTATAATTTCTGAGGGGCAGGAGATTACTTTAAGTTTAACAAGTGAATAATAGATATCTGCAAAAAAAATAAATATGACGGCTTTTAAAAAGTAAATATGTAAGGATGAACATTTTATAAATAATAAAATTGTCAAACAAGCAAACTGATTCAAAGTAACTGAGTTTAAACTAATATACTCGTAACTAATCTAATCTAACTAAACTCATATCAGACAATGTCTTTGCCACATTGTAAAGAAAGAGCTTTTACGACATCGTAGAATCTGAGGTTTTTAAGAGTTACAGGTCTGAGCTCTTTACAAGCATCAAGAATAATGATTTTTTTACGCAGTATAATACCAACTCATCCAAAACATCTACAGTAAAAAAATCAATGGCCGATCGGCCACTACAACACCATCATCCGACTCAAATGTTTGTAAGCAGCAGAATGTCTGGAACCGCTAACAAACAGCTACATTCAAGACTTGGAGGAGTAAAGGAACGAAGATCCTCAAGAAAATATTAAGGCTAGGAAAATACATGGTAATTTCAAATTCCGAACAAAAAAGGAACTTTACACGGAAAACTCAGCGATATAACCTGAAAATGAAGAACCAATTCTAATAATTAGTTTTAGGTTTTAGGTACTATTTTAATTTTAATTTAGTGCTATTTCTTAACGTTTTACTTTTCCATGTAACATTACTAGTAAGTTTTTAGGGAAATTAGTTTTTTAAGTTTTTAATTTATTTTATTTGTTATTTTTAGTTTCAATCTAGTTTTAGGTTTCAGTTACGTTTTAAGTTTTAGCAATTTTTATTTAATTCGGGCGATAATAACGCCTCAGCGTTTGTCACCCACAAAAAAAAATAATAATAATGACAATAGTAATAATAATAGTGAACTACAATAATAAAACAAATAATAAAAATAGTAATCATAACCACAAAAATAATAATGATAATAATAATAATAGAGATGATAATAATACAAAATAGATAGGAGTTCGGAAAATTACTAGATTGATGAGGTGCTGGATTTATTGAAACAGCGCCTAGCGGTACTGTCCTGTAGGATGCGCCGTTACAAAATAAGTAGCATGCGGCGTGAATAGAACCATCTATTCAGAACTAACCAGCTTGAGTTCTATATGAAGCTAAAGACACCAGTTGGGCAGCAACTATATGCTGCGGCAGCTTCTTCCGACGTTGAAGCTTTTAGATTACTGCACTCTGATCTGGTCGAATTCGTTACGGCATCATGATGAAGCAGAGTGGATGAGTGATGAGAAGAGGAGAGTGAAACGGGTGCCGTACATGGTTGACCATATTGTGACATTGGATGATGTCACTGGGTTTGCAGCTCGAACACACAACTGGGAAGCACCTGGGATCGACGGAATGCAGAATTCTTGGTTCAAGCTCTTCTCTGCTGTACTGAGCTACTTGCTAAGTTTTACTGGGCGATATTAGAGTTCCGAAGCTTATGCCAGGATTTTTCAAATAGGGAATGACCTATCTGATTCCTAAGACTATTCCGGCTACGGTCGACCCTGCAAAATACCGGCCTATTACTTGCCTCTCAACAACTTATAAGATCTTTACATCTATCTTGTGTGCCAAAATTTCCAGCCATCTAGAGCAAAACCAGATTATTATGGAAGAGCAGAAGGGTTGCCGAAGAACAGCAGATGTTGCAAGGAGCAGTTGGTGGTTGACAGTGTTCTCTCTGCTTCAGCTAAAAAAAGGTCGGTGCGATTTGTATAGGGCTTACATAGACTATAGAAAAGCCTTCGACTCTGTGCCGCATTCCTTTCGTGAGGATTTAGTTTGTATAAGGTTGATCCCTTAATCGTGGAGTTCCTGCAATGCACAGGAACTCCACGATCAAGTGCAGGTTGTGCACCTGTCTTGTGTTACTGATAAAAACCCTAATAAAAAGCCCACAACCATTGGCGAGGTACTAACTTCCCGGGGTGTATTTCAGAGTGATGCTCTGAGTGCGCTCTGGTTTTGTATGGCGCTGATCCCTCCATCCAACATCCTAAAATCGGTCAATGAAGGGTTTAAAATTGGCCAATACCCGTATTCCCACCTCATATACATGGATGATGTAGCACATTTTTCGGGCACCAAAACGGGTGTCCAACAGCTTGTTCAGCTGGTAGAGAAATTCAGTGTCAACATAAGTATGAGGTTTGGCTTAGACAAGTGTAGGGTTAATGCCTTGAGAAAAGGAGTTTGGCAGATGGATGATTTTAATGTGCCGTCATGAATCCTACTTAGGTGTTGATGGCTATGCAGCGTGAGAAAACCTACCTAGTATCTTGGCTTCATTCAAGATATGGAATTCAATCACAAAAACACAAAAGACATCCTTACATCTGGCCTCAAGACTCGTATGCGTGCTGTCATGAAGTCGCAATTAAGCGGGGACAATATTTATGAAGAGCATAAATACCTACGCTGTGCCGATGGTTGCCTTCAGTTGTGAGTTTTGAAATGGACGAGAACGGAACTTCTTAGACGTGAATTCACCGGGCACCGAGCGCATCACCCCGGCATTTCTATAGCTTGCTTCCATCTGTCCAGAAGCAGAGTTGGAAGAGGTATTGGAGATTTCCTTGAGATTCATGCAAAACAACTGCAGAACCTCAGGAGTTATTTTCAAAGGTAAAGCGAAACCAGCGTGCTTCACCGGGAGGTGGTGAGAAGAGATGAAGGTCTGACCCCACTCCATCTAAACGACAATGACTATGCTCCTCTGTGCGAAGTTGCCGATAAGAGATAGAAGATGGGTGCATGGCGCGCGGGTGAATTTCATGGGAGATTTGCCACCTCCGTTCTAGATGAGGTCAATCCTTTGCTGCCTCCTTTGCGTGGTCGAGGGACCAAATTGTTTGCTGAGCCTGAGGGATTTGTGTTTGCAATCCGGATTCGGTAATCGCCACACTCAATTATCGAAAGCACATTGTTAGGGACCCTATTGTGCTCGTGGATGACTGCCGTTTGTGTAGGAGTACGAGCGAGTCTTTGGAGCACCTGATTAACGGCTGCAAGATCCTGGCCCCAAAAGAATACATCTCCAGACACAATAACGTGGCTCGAATTCTTCATTAGAGGCTGGCCCTGGACTGATGTGAACCTTCCTTATTATAAGTATGCTCCTCTATCCGTGTTGGAAGATGACTGCTATAGGATTTATTACGATCGCACGGTCCTCACAGATAAGTCAGTTACTCATAATCGTCCAGATGTTGTGATTAGAAAAAAGGAAAGCATTACCTGGATCATCGACGTGACGATACCACTTGCCTCTAACATCAGGAAGAAATATTCCGAGAAGCTGGCAAAGTACAAGGATTTCGAGAATCAGGTCAGGGAGGTTTGGACCCAGCGAGAAGTTGTGATAGTGCCCCATCGTCATTGGCGCGCTTGGAGAGATCCGCTCCCTTCACGGATCACTCAAGGCTATTGGAATTCAACCTCGCCTATTCCTGCCAATGCAGAAAGCGGTGATTTTAGGGTGAGCATTGATAAGGAAGTGTATAACCTCCTTGATGAATGATGAACCTGGAGCTCTGACGCAGTCCATTTGCGGTTGCCACAAAAGAAGTTGTTTATACATTCTGCAATAGATTGCGTAATAGTTTTAGTCCTTTGCCTTGCCTCCCTGAGGCCGGCGGGTAAATTTTCCGGTTGGAAGACCGTATTATAAAAATAATAATAACAACAGAGAGTGATTACAAAAAAAAAAAAAATGAAGTACTCCTCAGGATTTATTTACAGACAAATAAATAATGAAAAGCAGAATTCAGTCCCATTGACAAATGACATAAGCATAAGCGCTAATCTTAACACTTTTAACCACTAGTCTTGAATTAACAACAATAGTTCAATAGATAACACAAGTACGAATTTCTTTTACTGAAAATACCTTTGCTGTTCACAAATAAACCTACTCTAACAATTTATGAATAAGATTTAGTACATATTAAAAAAGATGATTGTTAAATAGACCTGTTACCTTTACTAAAAGGGTTTCTTTTAGCCCCGTTTTTGACTAAAAAAATTAACTTTTTAAGTGAGGTCCGTTTTTGTTGTCTAACAATTAAGGTGGTTTTGACACATTTCCAATATGAAATAAAAGAAATATAACTAATTTATTGTTTCAACGAAAATAAGTACGTTATTAATTTTTTGCTTTATACTATTTTTCGCAGTCGATTTTATGACTGGGATGTAAATAAATTAATTGGAATGAATGACAGGCTAGTTTCTATAAGTGATTTTCTCTGAAAGTAATTACTTTTATTAAACAGCGAGTGTCTGGCTGTTTCAAATGAAAGATAACACTTGCATAATTCAACAAATCACTCTCTGTATTTCAGTTGGCTATGCAAATTGATATACTAAACTTCAACCATATTTTCCCCTACTAAGCCTGGCATGGTATTCTTTTTTTGCGA